>VOPJ01000729.1:0-46529 GCA_014673585.1 Semibalanus balanoides
TAGGGGTTTTCCAAGGTCACGACGATTTTTTACGTACTTTATATCAGTTAAGCGCTTATACCTTCTATGCTAATGGACTTAGCGGAATAAAACTAATATATAATTATCCATAAGATGGAATCATTCTGAAAAAGGAGACAATTCACCGATCCTCAATATGATCTATGACCTGAAAAGTTTCAAATCAGCATTCTAAAATGTCCTAGAAACTTCCAGAGGCCAAAACATTCACGTAAGGTCATCAAAGGTCAGTGCCCTCTGTGGACCTCTGGAAAGGTCATCCGGGGAATGATCGTAATGGAAACCATAAATGTCACCTGATAACACCTGTACATATGTGTTATGCTGCTGAACAATGATCATATATACAGCACCGTATTGCCTATAAGTAATACGTATCTGTGGGCCATACACTATTTCTAGGTCATGCTAGGTCACGCGAGGTCAGGTCACACTAAAACATCGGGAAGTTATTAAATTCGTCAAACGGAAGCCTGTCAAAAGAATTTGACATCAATCGGGCCAAAGATAACTACATTATGGAGAGCGACACGAAAATAGGCCTCGGGGCATTACTCCGTCTCACAACTTGACCACACTTACGGGCGGTATCTCAAAAATTAAAAAAGTGTCCGCTATTGTTTTTTTGCACTTTCTTAGACGATGTTACGGTTATTTATTGTACCACTTTGGACTAGTTACGAGCAGGTCAACTTACATTAACATGCATTTTATGATTTTGACCTCGTCAGGTCAAAGGTCATATTCAAAATAACGTGAATTTCGTCCCCTCTCTCCGAATGTTCCAACCCTGTGGAGTATTAGATATTAGTCATATTCCGTTAAGTATGTTAACACAAAAGATATAAGCGTTTGCTTTATAGAGTACGAAAAATCGTGACCCTGGACAACCTCTAAATATGACCCTTGAGGTCACTCGGAGCTAAAAGTTGGTGTGTTTGTTTCATTGATTTGACACTACATGGGTATCAATTTCATTCAAATCTTAAATGGCCGGGTGCGAAACCTTTTTTGTGCGATTTGACGTGAAATGATGACCCAAAATCATCATACGCCTGAGATTAGAGAAGATGCAACAATATCACTACTCAGTGTCCTGGCTGCTCCACGCACACTGCGGAGACGCTCCCTGCACTCCTGTGGGACTACGGCTGCAGGGGGGCCGTCTCTATGTGTGGGCAGCATGCTCCCATTGTCAGGATTTCTGGCTAACATCCTCCCCTCTAACCGGCCGACATTTCTGGCTAACATCCTCTCTAAGCCGACATGTATCCTCCTCTGACCGAGATGTCAGTGTCACGCCCAAGACGATGGATCGCCGGCCGGTGGGCACCATTAATTTGGCGGACATACACCGGACACGGTGCTTAAAGTGCGTGTCACGTTCTTCGGGCGCCGCGGGCCGGATGCAGTGTGGTACGGAACATACAGACGGTGACGGATCACCTGTGCTCGACATTAGGGAAACTCACCTCGACGCTGCTGTACAGTAATTCTAGTGGCACACGTTTTCCCGTTATTCGACTGTGCTTATTAAAAAAGCTTTAAAAAGGGGTCGACTAAAAATCCCCTAAAATTTGAGGATTTTCAAGAAATACCCTAACATTGCCCATTTCGTCCGGACGATTTAATTATGCCTTGTACCTTACCACAGATAACATGATGTCATGTTATTTGTGACCTTACGTAAGGGTGGTTTTTGGGGACATTAACACGACAAGAACATTCAAATTGAGTGCTTACTTGTTTACTAATGGTACTTGTTTTTTGCAGGTAAAACTTTGCATCACAACACTTTGGTAGAATCTAGCTGCATGGCCTGCATATCCCGTCTGCATGTCCAGCATATCCCGTCTGCATGTCCAGCATATCCCTTCTGCATGTCCAGCATATCCCTTCTGCATGTCCTGCTCTGACCGCCGGTTTGTCTGCAGGTACATGAGGCTTAGTTACTGCTCTCAACAGTATACTTGACATACCTGTCCTGGCCTGGCAGGGGATTGCAGGGGAGTAAGGAACGTCACAATTGGGTGATACTGAGATGTGAGTGATGACCCAGGCTGATATGTTAAGTAGTCATGGGCGCTGAATCGATCGGTGAAGGTTTCAACCTCGTAGTGACAGCAGCCTCGAAGATATAGCTTGATACATTTTGCATGGGTTGCGTTGTAGGTCAATCTTTGGGGACGATTGTCTCCGGTACTTCAACGAATAGCATATAGATTTATAGTATTTTGCTATAATGAACAATTAAATAATTTATTCTGTTCCTTGCTGGTTATGTACTTAAATTTTGTATATTTATTTAGTAAAAATTCATAATTATTAATTTCACATGTAATGTTAGAGACACTGTCATAACAAACCTGTATGCATCGTAATACTGTCATCAGAAATGATGAAACCTCGTGTCATCAACATCAAATTTCAGTGAGACTTCCCATCACAGATTGTTGATTTGCACATGCAAGTAAACAATCTGTGGAGGGACATTTCACTGCAATTTAGTGTTGATTATTCACTGATATATCCTTGGGGGAGGAAAAAGATATGTTGCCCCCTCCTTTTTCGCTTGGGGCATGACCATTGACCAGATTGCCCCCTGGATCCACCCCTGGTGCTGTAGACGCATACGCCAGCAGTGGTGCACTTAATCCATGGTCGTCCCCAAAGCCGTAATAAGTCTTGTATATGCATTATCTCTTTTTACATAACATGATACATATTTATTTCACTCATCATCGAATAGAACAGACTACACGTAACAAAAAGTCGGATTCCTAAAGATACATTTGCACGTGCGTACTTATGCAGGACAGCTTACGGTAGCGATGAAGAAAATATCGGAAAACAACAGACAGAAACTCCGTTACTCACCAGCGAATCGTTTTGGACTTTTCCCGGACATATTGTGGTGGCACGGTGTCGGCGAGGTCGTCCACGGGTGCCTGAGTCGGCGCCGTACTCCTGGGCTGGCGCTGCGTTGATTGACTCGACTGAGGGCTCGTCCGTCCAGGTCCGGTCGCCCGTCGAGTCCGACACTCTCGCCAGGGCTGGTCAGCTAACGACGTTACCGATGAACCCCGCCCCGCCGCTGCCACCGCCGCCCCGAGAGAGAACTGGCTGAAGTAAACACGCCTACGGTGGACCGTCTGGATGAGATGGGATCGGAGAAACAATGTTATCGAATCGGAGAAATAGCCGGAGTGCTTCTCTGCAGCTGCGGTAGAGAAACAAATCAGCAAGAAACTATGTGTCTTTTAATTTATTATCGATCAAACTAATTCTAAGGTGATTTGATGTCAAAATGAGTACCATAACTTGAACCTGGGATAAAAAGGCCATTATCTTTATTTCAAGAAGGTGCACTCACAAAAAAACACCCGCTCCATGTGTCAACACCCCTAGGCCGTGTAATGCCCACAAAACCTAAAATACGTCAACTGGGAGCTTTTTTAGCACTCAGGAAGGTTTACCAGAACGTCCGTGATAATCGCTGCATGGGGTATCGAGGTGTCGCAGTACTCATGCAGGGGGTTTTGAATGACGCATCAGCCGGGCGTATTGCGGAAGTTCGTCTACCACTGGAAGAGGTTTAACGTCACCGCTGCGTGGGGTGTCAAGGTGTCGCAGTACTCATGCAGGGAATTTCAATTGACGCATTAGCCGGGCGTATCGCGGAAGTTCCTATGCCACTGCGAGAGGTTTAACGTCACCGCTGCGTGGGTTGTATTCAGTTTACGCTCTATTCATTTTTGAAAATACTCCATACATTACAACAAGACATAGGCGTCACTTCAATGAAATATTCACAGAAAAGCGTTATTCGCCAGAGTCGCATCTGGATCGGCCTGACTCTGGAATTTGTTTACGTCACACCTCATTATCAGAGAATGGACTTGGGGTCACTTTAAAAGACCGTTTAGAATATTTTTTTAAAAATTTAGTCCGAATGTTCCTGTATGGATGGCTTTCCGAGGTCAGGACCCAGCGCTAGCGAGCCTGTTCGCTGTCGTGCCTGACCTCACCACCCGATCAGCGGCAATTTCACTGTTGGCCGCCAGAATTTAGAGACGAAAGTTTTACGTAGCCCACATACCTGGACACGGTCGCGCCCGGGCCGGCGACGTCACCTGGCCTGAGTGCGACGCTGCCATTGCGCGCAGGTTTCTTGTCATCCCAGTCCGGAGCAAATAGCGGCCCGAATGCGACTCGAAACCCGGCTTTGCACTCTGAGATAGGTCGAAGACCAGCGCTTCCCAACTTGAGCACGGGGCGGTAAATTTACTAAAACGTTTCCTCATGTCGATTAACAACTACAGAATAACAGAACAATTGCAAGCACACTAAATTAGTTGCTCTTATAATAAGCAAACAATATCGATTCATAATATACATAATTTTTATGTGTATGTGTGTTATGTATTTACATCTACAGTGATGTATATTTATAATTGAATTAATAAAACACAGTTTATAACATTTGCATTTTTACTATTTTATATATATATATATATTAAATAGTGATATTAGTATCTCTACGGATTATAGTTATCGCAACCAGAGCTGGAACCGGCGGAACCGACCGCAACAAGCGTTGCTTAGCTGGAGTGTTCCCTTTCGTGTCCAGCATTGACAATGCCGCGAACTTGACCAGAAGGTATAATGAATCATGATAATGAATGTGATATCCAACACAACTAACATCCGTAATGTAATTACTTATGCCCACCCACCACCTTTTGCGTCTTTCGGAAATGCTTTTTAGAATTGGGTGACAGTATTTGCCACTGATGATTATGCTTAACCCTACTGCTTTTTCTAATCACCGGACGCTCAGAGGGAATATCTTAAATATTTTATATTTGTGTTTCGTCTTCCATTGGTGATGGCGCGGACTTTTCACCTTTATTTATATCTGTGTGGTGTAACGGTAAGGTTGCGGTTGTGCGTTGGACGAGGGAGGTCACTCATGTAAGGGCTTTGCAGTTACGCACTGCAAAACCTTTACAAGTAAAGGCTTACAAAAAAAAAATGTCGAGGTGTCGCAATACTCATGCATGGGGTTTCGATTGAAGCCTCAACCGGGCGTGATTTTGTAGTTCGTTTGTACCACTGGAAGAGTCGTAATGTTCACCACTGCTTGAGGTGTCGAAGTGTCGCAACTCGCAAGACTCGTGCCAATCTGAGCATGCTCTTACTTGACTCATTACCAAACGCGCCATTCCTCCCAATCTGAGCAACTAATAAAAGATACATTTCCATGCAAACCATTTTATTGACCAAAATGTTCATTATTATAAGCAGATCAATGTATCAACATCTACATCACAAATCATAATCATCATTCATCAAGCACACACATATATAATCACAGTTACTATGGATCACAGTCAGCTACGTATATCCATGTGTTTATATTTTTTCTCAATCGGTGCAGCTCCGATCGGATATGTTATACTTGGATGTGACAGGAAGGCATAAAACATATAGACGTTATCATACTTACATAATGTTTAATGTTTCTCGGTATAATGTTTCTTAATTATAGTTAGAATGTTTCTCGATAACAAATTCACAACTAACTGCATTTCTCAGATCAAAAGAACGCAAAAATCGCACACTCAGACTCACAGCTGACAAAAGGTAGGTACTTGTTACTTCGATCACGACGCACAATTGACAGCCTTTCGCAACTCGACGGTAATTTGAAGACTGACAACGCTGTTCAACGCACGCACAAGCGCAGCACTGCTTCGGCCAAGGTCGCTGCTCTACTGAGCGGCTCCGTAGCGCCGCCCGCCGGCCGCTCGGTGGCGGCCAGGCTGGGCCGCCCATGCGAAATGCGAGCATTTTATTTTAAAACGAGGGCGGCCTCTCACAAAGCCACCCATCAGCGGGGTGTAAATGCGGAGGCATCGATGGAGACCTCAGCTGGCGGTGAGCGGACTCACGACGCAGGTGCTGCAGCTACTCACCAGCCGTGTGAAGGCTGGTAGTGTCGATGGAGATCTCAGCTGGCGGTGAACGGACTCACGACACAGGTGCTGCATCTACACACCAGCCGGATGAAGGTTGGTAGTGTCGATGGAGACCTCAGCTGGTGGCGAGCGGACACACGACGCAGGTGTATTGGACATCAACACAGCGGACAGGAGTCCGTGAGCGCCTGAGCTGTGGGTATTGAACACACGATGCGATGGTGGTCGACACTGTCACACCGCGCAGTTGTCTGTCATGTGTAGATATCAAAGCCTCATCTATTACATCCCATGCATGAGTGAATTTCCAAATTAGCCTCTGTGTTAGGAGCTAACACCCAGTTCGTGTGTAGCGATCATGTGAGTGTAGTGCTTAGAACCTTACATCGCTTAATAAATCGAATCGAATGGAATAAGACAGAATAAAAGCTGGTGACTTGAGAAACTGTTCCTACTGTTTATTTACCGAAGGCTCAACACATCTGTTTTTATATTTGTGTGCAGACTAGAATCGACTTTGAAGCGTTATCGAATTCCGCTATATCTGCTCATAGCATGATACCAATTCAGCGTCGCAATCTGAATATTTATGTATCTTTAGCACATTAACGTTACTTTAGCCGTTTTCACGAAATAATATTTCGCTGAAAAGGTTCTGAATCTTTCTGCGAAATGTTTTAAAGCGTTTCAGTATGCAAGTTTTAGTATAAGTAACGTTTTAGTAACCCATTAAATAAATTACTGATTTAGGCGATATTATTACTATAATTAAATAGTTATGGAAACATGAATTTAGCTCATAACTAGTTTACGATACAAAATTGACCGTTTTTAAAGAACATATGCGTCTAGAGTCATTCGTTCAGTTTAGCATACGGTCATAATAGTTACTAAATCTGGTAGCGTCATGGATCACAGGTCGGTCCGAGCATTGCGCAATGATGTGCTAGAACCGATTCATTGGGCGAGTCTATTATGCGTCAACTGAGGGAGAGTCCGTTAAGAATTTGAATCATTTGAATCATCATTTGAAAAGATTCATTCAGTCGAAGGAGATCACAACTAACCTATTTTGATAATGATGTTGCTGATGTTGGAAAGCAAATAATGATATTGCTAATTACCACAAAAACGCAATTTTTAGTATATTTTGTTCTTACTAACATATTACAAAGTTCTGAGGGACATTTCAAGACAAAAATCCAATATAAAAGTTGTGTTGTTAAGGAATGGATTAATGTACTAAAACTTGTATGCTAAAACATTTCCAAGCATTTCAAAACGATTCGGAGTTTTTTCAGCGCAATAATATATCTTGAAAACGGCTAATACATTATTTAAAATAACCTAAGAAACTTTAACTCGTCAGCAGCATAGGCGTAGGAACGCGGGGGGCCGCGGGGGCCATGGCCCCCTCACTTTTTGCCAATTTTGTGGTGGTAAAATCAACAATTTTACTTAACTAAACAACTTAAAATGAGCAATAGATTCGCGAAGACGAAAGGAGCTCAAATTTGCATAGAAATCCTATGAAGGGGGATTGAGTTCCCCTCAAGACGAGATCGAAGTTTCGCTGGCCCCCTCACTTTTCGTCACGTTCCTACGCTACTGGTCAGCAGTGTGTGATTTCTGCCTTCTGAAGGCAGGAAACAATACTATATTTGCAAGCGAGGTTAATTTGAATATTTCGGAAATTAGGACTATTCCTTTCATCATTTCATTGAACTTCGTTTACTTTATTTTCAGAAATTTGATCTATCAGCGCGTTTGAATGTAAAACAGTTTATGAAGGCATCGAGAATCGAGCGGTAATAATCTAACAAGCAAGGCTGCTTTTACTGTCCCTTGAGAAAACAAATACCTTCACTTTAATGAAGTAGACAACATTGACGTGTTTTAAATTAGAAACATTCAGTGAGATGCACCAAAAGATGATCGCTGTTGTACAGGAATACAACTAACACTATTAATCAAAATTGTTCCTAAAAAAGATTACGTTGGTAAGAACCAGTTTTTAACTCGAAACTAATGTAATTTAAATTGTTATATTGTAATCTTGTATATATAATGTGTTCAAAATCAAAGTCTTATCTACTGATTTTCCCTTTGCTACCGGTGCCAGTGTCATCATGTTTACGTCTCGTTGGCTTTCAATACGCAGGCTTAGATAGTGCCGCCCACCAATCCGTAGCAATAACAGCTCAACATTGCATTCGGACCCTGCCAGGCTGCATTGAGACCGCCGCCGGCACCAGGCGATCTCCGGTCGATCACCCCCGTCACTCCACCCGTCACCAATGTGACGGTGAGCGCGCACCAGCTCCTGAGATGAGGTCGTGACATGAGGCCCGCTCAGACGTCAGCTCTTCTCACCCCGCTCAGCTCACACTCGACTGACGCTGGCCGGCGGCGGCGCGGCTGAATGAAGATCGACTGGCCGGTGACGGCATGATTTGTGGGCTGCTGGTCAACGTCTGCCGGCAGTCGCCGAGAGCGCGGGTCGTGACGATAAAGCTGGCAGGCGCCACGCGCCGGCCGTTACCGCTGGAGTCGTGAGCGGCCCGCCGCCGCTCCGTCGTTCAGAGGCGTGCAACGTAAACGCAGGCAGGCTGTTTATTTTCCAGTGGCCAGGTGTGGCCAGGTGTTAGCCGCCTGTGGCTGTGTGGCCAGGTGTTGGCCGCCTGTGGCTGTGTGGCCAGGTGTTGGCCGCCTTTGGCTGTGTGGCCAGGTGTTGGCCGCCTGTGGCTGTGTGGCCAGGTGTTGGCCGCCTGTGGCTGTGTGGCCAGGTGTTAGCCGCCCGTCTCTGACGTGTCGTGAAGGCGGATGGAGAAGACGCGACGAAAGAGGCGGGAGGGATTTAACCACGCCACTCAATGTGTCTCTTGGTCTCGGCTATACGGCCTTGGTCTCGGCTCGGCTCGGCTCGGCTCGGCTCGGTGTGGTTCTGACTGGCCTCCTCTGGTCGGCGTCGCTCATCCCTCAGGGTCGGGTCACGGGTCAGTGGGACCTCTGTTGCCCAAGGCTCCGGATATGTCCACACAGCGCCGTCCAATTTGGCCAGATTGGGAAATTGGCTGAGAGTGCGGCGGTTCCGTGCAGTGTCGGCGCACTTGTGCGAAGGCGGCGGCGAGCTGATCAGGGTAATAGACAGCCCTGATCGCGTTACGGTCAGAGGCGCCGAGCGGAACGTCGCACTGCGCCGTGGTAATGGAAATCTGAGGCGCGGTAAAGAGGCAGCGTGAGACGTTATGTAGCTCTCGAGACCACTCACCATTGTTTCTGACGGAATATCACATAAACCGGTTAACGTATTTTTTTTACACTGGTGCAAAATTGCCAAGATGTAATTTAACCTCGAATTTGCCGTTTATGGCAGTTCCGAAAAAAAAATGGAACGGTCCGGGACGTTGATGTGAAAAGGTTATAATAGGATTTAATTGGGGGTTTGTCATGATTTCAAAGCAAAACAGCAGAAATTGGAACCCGAATTTTCCGAAACTATCATCGCCCAAACCTGGCTTCAATGTATGTTACTTATTTCATTTCAGTAATTACGAGAATTATAGAGGGAGAAAATGGAGAAACTATAATCACCCCATTTTCTCTTTACATAATGCATCGGTTTCCACAATTTGGAGTCTCACATTATTACGATAGACGAAAGAAGACTTTGTGATAAACCATAACATTACCGTAGTTTTCCACTACAATAACCTAAGAAAGCCCTTTTCATAACAATTAATTGTTGTTTCAGCCAATGCATGATTAAAGCACATTTTTACAGATACGGTATCCACTCGGGGTGAAATGAGTCACATCGTGGTCATCGATAATATCGAGTTACATCGAAAGCTTACGTCTACGCTCGACACCAATGCACTCAGACCACCGGCGGCCGATGAAGAAAAAATGTGAAGTTCGATGATAAAATATAGCAATCCACTAACTTCACTGGTGTTATGGTTAATGCAAGAGTCCGATTGGATCCGACCCGAATACTAGTTATATATAATATCGCATGAGGCCGGTGTAAATAGATTTTCAAGATATTTAGATGACGCTTTGTGTTTTGAACATACACAGCATAAATCTCAATGCATTTCTGAGTAGTTTGGTGTGAACAGCAAGTCACAGGAAAGCGTTTAACCATTTATATTTGCTACGGGAAATTTTGGAAATAACATGCTTTTCTATAGGCATGCGCAATATTATTGCTAAATGACGTCACTTCATCAAGTGCTTTATAAATAATAAACTTGTACATACAAATATCTCACGGAATATTGATTTGTATTCAAAATGATGTGTATCACGTTGATCAGCACACTTTTTTTCACATTTTGCACATATTCACCAGACAACCTGCAACTAGTCCATTGTCCCAGCCCCGGGCAGGAATGTATTGTAATAAATACTGTGCTGATTACTGCCAGAACCTTGTCACTAAAATACCGCCATGACCAAGCAGTATAATTAGGAGCAGGGGTAGCTGATAGTGTGAGGCTACAGTTGATGAAGTATGTCACGTCGTTGGTTCGGTGACGCGAATACCTGCCACCAGTCAGCGAACAATATCAGAACTGTCAGAGTTACCGTACCAACAAACTAGTCACATATTCATTGATGTGGTTTGTACTACCAACCATCTTATGGAACCAAGCACCAATTTTTTATGAATGTATCATTCGCAGTGGCGTGAGAAGTATTTTCAAGTTGAAGAAGGAAGTTTTTGGCGGACCTGAGGAAGAAAAAATTATAGCTAAAAGAACCGAATATCGCATAGATCGCCACCCCTTAGGTATATCGCCAACAGGATTTATCGCCATATATCGATTCCCGTTCACCGGATATATCGCCATATATTCCCGATGTATTGCCACCCGTTATGGATGCGCCAATGACGCAGACAGCCTTGGTCCATAATTTCGTCGGTGACCACTTTTTTCGTGTTGACCCCCGGCCACTTTTCGTTTCGACCCCTGGCCGACTCACTCTCTGCTGAACGTCAGAGGAGCAAGGCTGACATCATACATCTGTAATGACACGGTTCGCTTAAAAACGGATAAAACACCCTGACCTACCGCATGCCAAAAAGACTAAATGTTATTTACTCTGTGGCACCTTAAGATAATTTATGAATAGTAACATTTACCTCCAAAAAGCAATTAAACATTTTGACCAAGAAATAACTATCAACGTTACGACAAAGGAACAGATCCTAAATTGACAGGTGTGTGCTGTATTTAGCAGTGTTTCCATGCTACGATAGTCAAATGTGCGGTAAAATTGACAGGTGTGTGCTGTATTTTTAGCAGTGTTTCCATGCTACGATAGTCAAATGTGCGGTAGCGGTGCCACTGTTCAGATGGAAAGGTGCAAAACCAGCTCCAAATAAAATGCAGTTTATTTGTATCTTATTTGAATTTTTGCTTGAAACTACATCTTTGTTCTACAAAACATAAGCAAATCCTGTAGACAATGCCGTTAATATAATTCAGAGTTAAGAAATCATGGTAAAAGACGAGGAAGGGCCGACACCTAGCTCCAAAGCTGTGGGGACGTCGCCCCCTTCCCGCCCCCACATAGGGGGGGGCCCGCCAAAAAGGTTAAGGGGGCGGGAGTTGCCCCCATTGCCCTCCACGGCTCACACGAACCCGCTGATCAATTTCGTCTTTGGTTTATTTATGAAGTCATTTTGTTTATAATTTGTCACTAGCCGTTTGTCACGTGGATTATTTTGCGCAAAATATTATTAAAAACGATCTTAAAATGTTTGAATTTGTTTTTAGTAGTAGCCGTTTCACGATGGACCTAGTTTTGCGGATAAAAAACTTTAACCCTCGCCCTACGGGACCGATAGGGCGAGGTTAAAACATTTCTCACAAATTAGTCCATCGTGAAAACGGCTACAACTAAAATATTTTAAAACATTTCGCGCAAAATAATTCATTGTGAAAACGGCTACTGTAAGAAATGCATACAATTTAGACGGTAAATAAACCTGTTACAAATTGAAAGCTTATTTACAAGTTGATATACAATAATGTTTGTGAAATGCAAAACATACGACTCATGTTGTCGACTTAATTTTATACTTATCAGTGCATTACCATTTACCATGATGAATTTAAAGTGGCATAGTCTAGCCAGGAATAAGAGAATAACAAATGTTATTATTTAAAAGATGTTATTCTCCTATTCCTGGTCTAGCCAAAGGTGATTTCAAAGCGATGACACACCCAGTTGGCGTCCGATTGATTCCTATATTGGTTTGGTGGCAGCCACCACATTCGCTGGCCATTTGTATGTTTCAGTCATCACTCCAATCATTCACGGTTGATGCACCAGATGCGTGTGCCAGCTCTGAAGATAGACGGCAGTTCTGCCAGTTTTCAGGGGCGTCCTACCCTGATACTGAGCTGATGATTGCCGCGGAAGAATGCAGCGGCTCAACTGGATCGAAACCGTCAATGAAACGTTGGGTATACGCATAGACCATAGATTGTCATGGGTGTCCAAACCCCAAACCCAGCCCAGCCGAAGCCCATAAACACCAAGCCCAGACCCAGATCAGACCCATTAAAATTCATGATATTGAGGCCCTTGCCCGGTCCGGCCCATTCACATTAGGCAGATAAATATTTTCACAAAATTTGCAACCACTATCCTAGCACATTTACTTGCATACTAGCCGTTTTCACTGTGTAGTGTATGTATTAACGAGAATTGACATCACGCACCTGTGTGTTGCTGTGGGTTTGGACTTATCGAACACTTTTCGGTCAACATGATCATTTTGGATCAGACTTTGGATCGCACATGATTTTGGGTTTTCAATCTTACGCCACTATTACTTACCATGATTTACTGTACTCATATAATTGCCAAAGTGTATTGTTTTAATGTCCTTTATCATTTACACGTTTACATGGTTAAAAACATCTGGTTGTCAAGGAAAAAAATAACGCTAGCGACATTACTTAAAAATTGCTATACCTACCCATGAAAAGTAAAAAAATGCATACCCAACCCAGACAAAAAGAAGAATTAGGTGGGCACCTATGGGTGCACCCTATCCATGCCAAACACTGGCATAGACCCATTGGGTAAAGATTCATGCACTGTTGAGGGAAAATAAATGATTTATCGGGGTTAGACAAGGACATTTGTGTTGAGTTTGAAAAAAGACGGAGCAGGTCATACACCTCTGATTCATACATGCATAGATAGCAGACGTTATTAGCAAGATGAAAAGGGAAGTGAGCGTTGATTGACGCAGAAACAAAAAAGTCCTCGTTTATTGAATACAAAGACGTAATTCGTCTGCAAACTCCCAGAGACTCGATTCAAAGGTTCGAATATCTCTGTACTGAACTGATCGAGTGTTTGCCTCTGAGATTTCCTAGATTGAATTTCGTGCAGCGTCGCGTTGACACTCGTCCGTCATCGTCCGATATAGGTGGTAACAATCCAAGAGCGAGCCATCGTCCGATATAGGCGGTAACGATCCAAGAGCGAGCCATCGTCCGATTAATATGCGGTATAGCACAGTCCAAGAGCGAGACACTGTCCGATATAGGCCGGATAACGCATTCCAAGAGCGAGGCCATCGTCCCGAATTAATGAGGCGGTAAACGATCCAAGAGCGTAGCATCGTGCGCCGATCATAAAGGCGTGTATAACACAATCCAGCAAGAGCGAGCCATCGTCCGAGATATATGGCGGTAATGATCCAAAGACGAGCCCATCGTCCGATATAGGCGTAACAATCCCAGAGCGAGCCATACGTCCGATATAGGCCGGTAACCGATCAAGAGCGAGCCATAAGTCCGAATATAGGTGGTAACAATCCAGAGAGCGAGAGACATCGTCCGATAATAGGCGGTACAATCCAAGAGCGAGCCATCGTCCGAGTATAGGCGGTAAACGATCACAAGAGCGAGACATCGTCCATATAGGTGTGGTAACAATCAAGAAGCAGAGCCATCTCCGATAATAGGGTGAGAGGAAAGACGAGACATCGTCGATAATAGAGCGGCAACAACCAAGAAGCGAGGCGCATCGTCCGATACTAGGTGGTAGCGGATCCAAGAGCGAGACAATTTAGTGTGCAAACATACGAACCGATGCAGCAAAATAATCCTGATTTAAGGATAACTGCCCACTTCAACAATTATATTTGAGTTAAATAAGCCTTTTGGGCGTGCTTGGCATTGCAATTATGATGGTTAGTACAAGTTAAAACAACTCTGAGGTCGAATGATAAGAGAAATTCAATGTTTGGTTTTGACATCTGTAACATCCCCAGTCCCCCAGTGTGTTTGAATGGGAACACTGAATATCGATGTCGTCGTCTCTCTTTACTAAATGTTGGTTACAGTCGACTTGACTTTACCTTTGGCATACATTAGCTCAATACACTAGTCCATGATTTATGGCAGCGTGAAGGCTTCTTTGTATGTCTCCAAATTTCCTTCATAATGACGTCATCAGCGCGAAATATTTAAAACGTATTTTTATTAAATTTGAGCAAATGTTGTGAAGAAACAAATGTCATAATCGTGTTCGGCAGCAATTACTTCATATTAAGCACCACAAGCGGCGAACATGTGAGAACTTTGGGGAAGGTGGCAGTGTCCCTTTAAAGTGTCCTGGTACATTTTGAGTGAGAACAGAAGCTGAGCTTTAGAGCTGCGTCAAATAAACACGCAGCGGCTGCTGACGTATTAAGCTGTTGTTCGCTGTCGTTCGCGCGTGAAGTATATTAGCAAACGTCGCCGTATGTTCACGAGCTAGCCGACGCGGCGAGCAATGGCCAATGAGTCACAGGGTCGCTAATGTGCCTGCCTTGGCATCATTTCACGCCGTCTGTCTGTCTTGACTGTTACCGATGAAATTATGAGCAAACTTGCTGGAATCCGCGTAATAAACCTGGTCATTAGATGGTTTAGCAGTTTGCATAGGCTTATATGTTGACACAGACCACCGCCATAACATAACGCATAAAGCTGCCTCCTGCACACTGTGCTGCTGGCGCTGTCCCTCCTGTTATGTCAATGGTAATGATCAACAGCATAACTGCGTATCGCCAGATCTCTTTATACCTATCTTTCCGATGATCAATTATCCATGTATCTCGTATATCACACTCTTAGGATCAACAGAAATAGAGCTGCTAATAATATATCAATCAATCATTCCATCAATCAATCAAGCAATCAATATTTATTAGGCGCCACACTGTGAACAAGTAACAGTGTAATATAAACAGAACACCAGCAGTGAATATGCTCCTCATCCGTCGGCTTGGACGGAATTGGGTTGGCTTTGCTAGCCCCATACGCTGAGGTAAGCAGCCTCAGTAAAGCCGGCCGCACACGGCACCATTCGGCTGCGATATCCCCGCGACTCCACCAGCGACATCGGCCAAAACACAAAAGCGGCCAAACAAATCGTGTTTCCTAATGCAATAACTTGTTGGGAGTTGCGGTACGACACCCAGATGACACAATTTTGAGTAGTGGTCCAATCCCTGGGATGTGTCCGCGAAAGAATCATGTTCATGTTCATGTTCATGTATTGAAATCATACAACATCCACAGTACAGTAGCTATTCTGCGTCCACGTCATACTAAAAGGCAAGAGCATCAATAGATGGGACTAGAGGTAAAACACATACATACGACAAACATTTATGAAAAGCAAGTGTGCCGCCGAGCACCACCACGTTCCACGCCACTCAGCACGTACTACGCACTACCCCGACTCAGAGAGCAACAGCTGCTTAAGTCTGCGCTTGAATGGCGCCATTCTTAGGTCCCTAAGGTCTGGCGGAAGACCATTGAATCAGCACAACCCAATGACAAAACGCCTTTCCCCAGAACCCCGTCCTTAGCTCGGAGGGCCACGACAAACTGCCCGGTTCTGTCTGGTGTTATTTTTATAAGAATCCAGACAAGTGTAACTACACATTGCTCGAGAACGAACATAGGAGAACATTTCCGCGCACATCTAAGGAGACCAGTGGCGAAGCACAGATTTCAGTAAACACGCTGATGGTATGTTACCAAGTTGCTCCAGCCACGAAGCCAACTTAACCTCATAAGCACTGACCGGATAATATGATCATAATTTTTACGAGCGAGCCACTATGACACCACCACTAGAAAGTTTTAGAAGCTTCTGAACCCGATGAAGCTGCATCTTACCAACAGGCTAACCGTAAACAGATATACATACGTATCGAGCTTTACTACTAGGGCGTTCCCAACAAAGGCCAAGGTATAGTGATTGGAAGGACGTGCCTCGAGTGGATGATAGAGCGATAAGGGCACCAGTGCACCTGGCGACCATTTGACTAAGTGAGTGGTCGGTCAAAGGGCAAGGTTCGATCCATCACAAAAAACAATATTTTTACTGGCAGGGCTTTCTGTTACAGTCGTACGGTGTGCCAAATTTTATTTCGATCGGGGAAGATCACGCAACATGTTTTTTGGTTCCAAAAACAATAAAGCTTGAAGTTTTTCAGGTGTTTACGTTTCATTGATTAGAGCTTAAACCAGTCCGAAACCACGGCAAGGGTGTTCTCCAATGACGAAATAAGTGATGCAATGTCCTGTTTTTTGCCGTTTTTTTATTTGGACATCGTCAGCGAATTGAGCCATTTTGGCGTCATGAGCGTGCATGGCAAGGTCATTATACAAAATTGAGAACATAATTGGGCCCAGTGCTGTCCCCTGATACACCCCCATGGTGTTGGACAAGGATGCGGAGCGCACAATCTGACCGCTCCTGTCACGGGTTTGCACCTGCTGGGAGTGATCGGCTAGATATGACTCAAACGCAGCGCGGTGTCTACATTATAAGCCAAATCTAAGTGTTTGAGAGCGAGCAGAGCGTCATGGTTGCACCGACAGTCAAAGCATTTTGAGAGGGTCGCTAGACAGAGTATCGGGTAATTTTTCAGTGTTAAGATCCCATACCAGAGAGAATGCGGTCCGAAAGCACCGTGAGTGCTGTTTCGGTCGAATGGCGCCGTCTGTACGCGTGCTGAGTACTCGAGAACAGGCGGTGTTTTGCAAAGTACTCGCTGAGTTGATAATGAACAACACGTTCGACAATTTTGGCTATACCCAGTACAACAGAAATCGGTCGGAATTTGGAGGGATCGGACACGTCGGACGTTTAAGGCAGAGGCGTGACAAGGGCGTGCTTCCAGGGCTGCGGCACCGAACAGGCGGTCAAACTAGAGTTGACAATAGTCTAGCAAGACGTGCCCAAAGCCATGAAAGCACCGCTGCAACATGTAAACGCTAATGCCATCAGCTCCGCAAGATTTATGACGATTTCATGTTAGCAAACAGTAATAACAAAGTGATTCCAAGAGTCACAGACTGAACTTGAAACGAGAGGTTAGAACACGCGGCCAGTAAAACAAGGCACCGACCACGGCTAGGCGGAGGAAACAGCAGCGGCAGTAGTGGGACCGACACCGACAAAATAACGGTTGAGCGCGTCAGGTTGTACATTTAAGACAGTGACAGCACCCGACTTACCGCCACCAATGATTGGCTTGAGGCAACGCCAGATTGAGGAACGGTTAGCGCGGCCGTGTCGCGTGTGCGAGAGAGTCGCGGCGATATCGCAGCCGAATGGCCTAGTGTGCGGCCGGCTTAAAGCGTCTTGTCGCTTGGCACTGAGGTCCGGACAGCAGGTCCTTGTAAAGTTGTAAGGGATTTTCACTGGGAGGGCGGCACGCATATTTTTCGTTGATTGGCCGAGTTCAAATCGTGCTGTGTTTCTCTTTGTATTATTATACACTGTATTTCACGAGCAGGACAAGCATTTGTATGTAACAATAAAGCATAATAGCCGTTTTCACGATGGTTTATTTTGTGCGAAATGTTTTAAAACTTCTTAAGATGTTTTGAAATGTTTTAGTGTGCAAGTTTTAGTATACGATATATTCCAAGAAAAATAAGTTACTGATTTAGGCGATATTATCATTATTCGAGAGAGTTATATGGAAACATGAAATGAGCCTCATTACAAGATTATGATGCAAATTGTCCCGTTTCTAAAGAACTAGTATGCGGTTTAGTGGTCCATTCGTTCAGTTAAGCATACCGCCATATTAAGTCACTCAATCTGGCAGCGTCAATGGATCACAGGGTCCCCTGGGGCCCCTTTCCCGCATGGGCGCATTCATTCGCTAGAAAAGATTCGCTGGAGGCGAGTCCTTTATATTCTAGGGGAGTCCTTTGTTGAGCACCAATTAGCGGTGCCCGAGACCGAGATGTTTCAAGATGTTCTGTAATGTGAGTAGGAGAAGAATCTGGCATCAACAGCTAACCTATACATATATTATCTGCTAATTACCACCAAACCGAAATTTTGTAACATACTATATTCTTACCAACATATTACACAATTCTGATAGACATTCCAAGACAAAAATCGCTTTCAAAGTTGCGTAGTTTAGGAAAGAATAAGTATACTTAAACTTTCATACTAAAACATTTCAAAACATTTTAAGATGTTTTAAAACATTTCGCGCAAAATAATATATCGTGAAAACGGCTAATGTATTGCAATAACTGTATTTGATTGTAGGTCATATAGCGAGATATGAATAACGGAAGACAGGCGTAAAATGCCTTAAACCGCGCCCCACTGGGCCTCTGGATTTTCTGGGGTGGGGGGTTGAACACCCACCTTCTAACTTGGCTCCTAATAGAACGTATAGACCAAAACCAAAAACATTGTTCAAAACATCGTCAAAAATATTTGTGAAACTATTTTGTTTTGCTCAGGTCAAAACTAAGTTCACCAGGGGACATCGAAGGCCAAATGTTTTAGCTTTAGGACCTCGCTCCAGAAGTCCCCATGCATCTTGGAAACTATACTAGGTAGAACCAATGGGAAAAAGCAAGCGACAGCCATTCAAATGTGCAACTAACAAAATGCCTTTAAATTTGACCTTAGGTCAAAAGTTTATGCTCTAGAGGTCATTAATGTAAAAAACTGTTTTTGGTCAAAAGTTTTTTTTTTCTTAGAACTTTTTACCTAATAAAGATAACGCAATACTGTGTACGCCATCGTGTTTGTCTCGTCAAGGCTCTTTGAAATGTTTATTTTTTACTATGTTAAGTCAACTTAATAAATCGACCTCAGGTGAAGGTCAAGTGGTGACCCAAGTAGGTCATGATGCATATCAGAAGACGTGTCTCGACGAGGCAAACACATTGGTGATAAAGTGGGTGGAAACTTAATTAAATCGGTCGGGGGGGGGGGGCAACGGCCGAATGCTCAGTTTGTTACTAAATGTCCAGTACCTACCATATATACCTAGTGCATAAGTATTGTTCAACGTTGATATTTATCCAAAAACGTTTACAATTATTACAATTATTTATCTTTTTTTCGTTTCATACATAAATGAAACCAAAAAATATTGTTTTACAATTTCCTTTTTCAGCCCATACAATTAACAAAATACAGGTTAACTGAAATGTATAGGACATAGGTACACACAGACTGATTTTTTTTTTTTTTAATAAAGCACAGCAACACAACTTCGAAGCCGTAAAATGGTCGCCATCGGTAACCAACTAAATTTCATCTGAAAAACATGTCCCTCATACATAATTTGCACATGCCAGCCGGAGTCGGAAAATTTAACTGGCTCCCATCAAACCATCTGTGGACCCTCTCAGACCGCCGAGTTCTATCTGGCTTAGACAATGGTCCTATAAGATCAGCCCGGTTTTTGCTCAGGTCTGGCAAGAGCCACTGAAACTGACAGATGGCCCCCTCAGACCGACTGATCTCCCATCGACCAAGGACCCCTCCAGGCCGACAGAGCCCAGAGGCCCCTCAGGCCGAAAAAGAGCTCGTCAGGCCGACTGAACTCCTTCAGGCCAACCAAGGGCCCCTCAAGCCAACCGAGGTTCCTTCAAGCCAACCGAGGGACCCTCTAGTCAACCAAGGGCCCCTCAGACCGATCAGACCGACTGAGGCCCCCTCAGGCCGTCAGGGAGCCCTAAGCCCAAACAATGGCTTCTTAGGCCGACTAGAACCCACTCAGGCGGACGTAAAAAAACGTCTATGGGCGTTGCATGGAAATAATTTACTTCAGAACGTCTCTTGCTAACCCCCACCCCACACAATTGTCGAAACGTGGCGGAGCTCTTAGTCTTGGACCGAGGCCCGAGCTACCCTCCAGGCCCAACGAGGCTCACCCAGACTGACCAATGGCTCGTCAGGTCAACCAAGGACCCCTCAGGCTGACCTCGTTTAACCTCCTGGAAGAGCTATGAACCCAGATTGGTCCCTCTAGCCACGATGACCAGATGCCCTTTGATGGCTCGATCCCCTCGATGTTTCTCTGTATCAAACGTTTATTTTAGCACGGATGTTGGATTTTTAGGATAATGCAATACCAGGGAGTCAAAAAGCCTGCATTAACCTTATCATTCAAGGCAAACAATATATTTACAACACGCTCCATTTAACACTATTTAAATAGAGCACTCCGATCGCTAATTTGTCATGCTCCCCCTCCTGCGGGGGCCTCAACACACCATCAGGTCAGTACATACCTTCCTTCCGTCCCACCACACGTGCCTCAGCGCGCCTCCACCAGTGCCAGAGCTCTTCGTATCTGCATACCGACTGAGCGGCGTGCCTCCCACAGGAGGGAGATAGCGAGCTCGGGCGGCCCGTGATGGGTCGGACGCCGGTGTCGCCGCTGACTGATGCCCTGTAAATACCGGAGATAACCTCCCCACGTCCACCACCACTTCTCCTGGACACGGCAACAGGTGTGTACCACCGGTGCAGGCCTGTGGTGAAACCCTGGAGACGTGTGACCTGACGCCGAGACGGACTTAGAAGGCAGACACTACTTGTTTGGTCTTTAAAGACCAAAGATCATGAGAAGCCTTGCCAAAGCTAGCTCAATTTGAAGCTGTGTTTATAATTATTTTGACGCGTTTTTATATATGTATTTAGTGTTTCGGCGTTGTTCATCTAAGCCTCTCAGAGTAGGTAATCTCTCACGGTAAACGTCTCGGCGTGGCGCGGGTGCGCGTAGGGTGCCGGGTGTGTCGGCTGGGGGTGCTGGCAGAGATGGAGTGGTGCAGATGGTGTGTGAGGAGACAAGAGGGATGACTTCTAAAGATCATCAGTTTCGGCAGTCGTATTTGGGGAGATAGGTGCGCGGAGAGCGTGCGTGGACGTGTGGATAGCCGACTGAGGAAGATACGTAGCGACTTCATGTGATCGAGCGCTTGGGTTAGTTCGGATGTGTTTTGATATTGTGGAAAATATAGAGGCTTGTGGAACTGTGAGGCTTCTTTTTCATTCTACTCTAACAAATATTTTCCGGGAATGTAGCGAAACACAATTTTCCTTTGACTGAATGCACCATGCAGAATATATTTGGGACACCTTAGACTACATAATTAACAAACCACGCAGAGGGTGAGTTTGTCCAAATTCACAGCTAGGACGTTTTCAGCTGAGAAAATTATGACCTGCCTAATGTGTCAAAATCACATAAAGGTACATGACCTCTGTCCGATGACTCTGTAACAATATCCAGGTGATTTATCTTGCCATCACCAGTCCATGATACGAGTCCATAATAACCACCGCGCAATACCAGCCTGGCGTTGTTACATTCAGCTAGATAATACTACATGGCTCTTTGATGATTATTTGCGACTGACGGCACTACAAAATATAAATTCCATATGACCGATACTCTCAGTTAGATAAGGAATAAAACGGCATACGCATCAGACATAGGCCAATATAAAAAACAGATCCAGGATCCCTATTCCCTAGAATCCAAGGTCTGGGATCCTATTGGATCCTGGATCCTGCAAGATCATTTTGTCGTGGGATCCTTTGGATCTTGGATCCTAATAAATACTATATCATTGGATCCTGTGGATTCTTGACCCTGGATCCTGGACAAATGTTTTGTCATTGGATCCTGCCGATCACGGATCCTGTAAAATTTGTTTGTCGTGGGATCTTGTGGATCTTAAGCATATTTCACTTCATGTGGTGCAAAAATACAAGAAAGCATGTATGCTTTAAAACTCCCACACTCAATGTCAATGGTGTATAAAGATTACATGTGGTGATCATACATGTGCCAAGATCCAAAAAGATCCGGGATTCATAGGATTCAAGATCTGGGATCATGCTGGATTCTGGATGCTGATGGATCATTTTGTCGAAGGATCTTTTGTTTGTTTATTTTTTTTTTTGGGGGGGGCGCGCCGACAACTAAGGTCAATTTGCGCCCAGTCGAAGGATCTTGTGAATCTTGGATTTTATATTTTGGCATTGGCACATCTCTGATGTGCATCATCATCATCATGATCATCATTTTTTTTCATTTTCAGGTAGAAAAACATCAAACCTATAACTATGGATTGGTGCTAAGGTACACAATGAAAGCAGAAGCACCTATAACTTGGCACCTCCTCTATTCACGTATCTACATTAACATCCAAATTCCACATATTTACTCCCCATCACCGCTGCGAGCGGACGAGGTGCCCGCGCGCTGCATCCCGCGGCCGACCAGGACCCGCCCGGACTGGCCGGACAATGGCTCTACTGATACCGCTATCTAATGAACGACTGGAACGCTGTTGCGACCCTTTACCCCTCAGCCCCACTGAAATCCTTTCCGTGTGGAAGAATATCGAGCTTCTCTTCATCACTTAAGGTGTTGTAGTTGTTAAGTATGTTATGAATTTCAATAGCTAGACGATTACGTTGATTTTGTAGTTGGGACAACTGCAAATAAAGTGAGGACATGTTTTCGAACTCAAATCCACAGCTACATTTTGGCGATTGCACTTTGTTACTATTAATTGAGAACAAGTGGGCATTTAAATAGGACATTCCAAGACACAACCTGGTGTGGCGAACATTACCGAATTCGCTACCACATTCGTATTAATGTGGCGGTTTAGGGCTACAGAGTCTCCGAGTGACAGCCTTCTTGAAGCTTTTCGAGGTAGGTAGGTTTCGAATATTGTTAGGGAGTTGGTTTCATTTGTCTACTAATGAAGGGAATGAAGGAAGCTTCGTAGGAAGGCGGAGATGTGGCTTGTGGTTGTGTGAGGTTGTGTGTGTTTCAGACTTGAAGTTGAAACGACTCACATTATTTTAAGTCGACTCAAGTCTGACTCAACAGCCGAAGAACTGACTCAACTTTTGATTCATGTGCTGTTAACACAAAAATGAATCGACTTGACTCTTGACTCAAAAGCTGTTTAAGAAAAATGAATCGACTCGACTCTTGAATCAAATGCAGTTTTAACTAATTGATTCGACTCGTCTCAAAAATATATTTGAGTCGACTCAATTTGTCTCATCACAAGTTGTGTTATTGTATACTTAATGTTGACCGTGGGGTGAAGTGTCGGTTGTCAGATAAATTACATTCTATCCAGTGTAAATTTGTTTGCTCAGGTAATGGAGCGTAGCCCCAATGCCCCCTTAGCTATGTTCCTGTTGCATTTTACTCACATTTATTTGAGTCGACCCAAGTTTGACTCACAACCGAAGAACTGACACAACTCTTGACTCAAGTTCTGTTTAAAAAAGATTGAATCGACTCGACTCTTGACTCAAGTCCTGCTTTTTAAAAATTGAGTCGACTCAAATGATGACTCATTCAAAAATGTCTGACTCATGAGTCGATTTATGACTCAACTCTGATTAGGTTACAAGTCTGGCGCGTTTCTAAGTGTCCTGTCCGTGTAATACTATACCTTGCATATGCTTTGATACATATTTAACTTGGACATAAGCGGTTAGCACGATGCCAGTTTATACAAAACAACACTTCATGACAACCCAGCCAGCAATTTAGTTGGGTACAGATTGGGACAGCTTAGGAAGAGCTATGGAAATCCCACCTTCTCCCAACCGGGTTGGGCACATTTGGGTTTTCCCAGGTATTTCCAGATCAGACTGGGTGGCGATTGGGGTAAGTTGGGATTTCCCAACCTATCTAAATCCTCATCAGTGGGCTATTATTGGGAAATCCCACACAAATCATAAGTTGGGAACGGCTTGGGATTTCCATTGTTTTCCCAATCGTCAGAGTTGGGAGTTGCGTGCGAAAACCGTAGAGATCCAGACCTTCACGATCGCGGCTTTATACCTATGGCAGAGACGCACTCGGCGATTTCGTCAGGGCTACATGGACTTGACCAAAATAACGTGGTCCTGACTTCAGTCCTCCTGTTGAGACATAAATTATTAAATTGGTAATATGTTTCAAAGGGGCCGAGGGGGGATGCGCTGAAAGTAGGAGCCTCCCCTAGTCCGGTCCCTTGGCAATGCACAATCATTCTCCACGTTTTGCCATGATGAGGCCCTGGTGGGTCGTAGCGATCCTGGGCATTGTAGTGGCATTATGTAATCGCATAAGACCGTTGTATTTGTATACGCTTATGATTATATAATCGCTTAAGACCGTTACACTGTAGCGTCTGGACACACACCATACGGCCTCTGCCGAAGGAGCAGTGTCTTGGTTCAACGCCAGATGGTGTTCAGCAGTGCCATCCCGCGCGCGTCATGTCTTTGGTTATTTATCGACGGTTATTTCGTCTATCATGCCTCTCGACCATTAATACAAGTTTGCCGTACCACGTTGCTCATGTGTCGCTCGTCATTGTCTTTATTGCTCATCACTCATCATCGTTATCACTCTCTGTTCTCTCTAACTACCTTTATTTTGTGCATTCATTTATGATATGTGTGTTTTGATTCAGTTATACGATCATCCAGATCCCAATTATTTTCCCCGACTGCCGGTCATTGACCGATGGTGGCTGCTGGCCACCGAGCATGTGGCGGCCTCAAACCGTCCCAGGGAGCGGTGGCCGTCGCCATGGCGTGGGCCCTCCTTGCAGCTTTGTCCTGCGGGGAAGGGCCTCTCTATGGGGTGGTTGCCCGGTCGACGTTCCATTTTGACCCACTTCACACTTTCTCCTTCATTACATGACTGCGTAATGGTCCGAACGGGCCGAAGCAGTCTTTTCCTAAAGAAAAAAAACGATCTCTTAACTTCTACTAACTTTGGCAGTTCTCTGTTACTGAACACTGGTGACGTTTGGGTACGTCGTTTGGTGAAATATCCGTGCCTATCGCACCAATGCCAATGACGATTTATTCCCGGACCGGCCGGGCGGGGCAGGTTGGGATATCCCGATTGGGATGACACGCTTCCAATGTGTATTTGCCATTCGTGGCTCGGGAAACGTGCGGGACTTCCCAAGCGGCCGTACGGGCAAAGTCGGGAATTCCGGACCGCTTCAGCCCGTACGAAGTGTCTCATTCATTTCCCGAGCCGATCCCGATCCGATCCCGACCGGGGTGGCTGAGTGGAAGTCCGGAAATCCCGTTTGGAATCGGACCGGGATTGCTGGCTGGGAACATGGGTGTGCTGTTACGCGGATACATTAGCTTGACTGGTGCAGCATTTAAATCGCATGCACTTGCACCAGTAGAGCGATAGTCGTTGACGCTACTGGTCTATTAACCTGCACCGGTCCGGCGCGGGTTAACCCGCTAGCTACTGGGTTACATTCTGTAATGCGACTATGGGGGGCTATTTATAGCCCTTTCAGATATCCGGAACTACTGGACCGATCTGAAAAATTCAAATGGTATTCTATAGCCCTGGAAAATTGTATAAGGGAAACCTAATATTGTTGACCGCAGAGTCACCGATGACGTCACAGGTCACGTCAACGAAAAAGTGTTTCATCGTGTCATCAAAGTCCGATGCAGGGACTATCATGGGCTGGGTGCACCCATGGGTGCCCACTCAATTCTTCCAAATGTCTGAGTTGGGTATGCATTTTTTGATTTTCATGGGTACTGGCGGCGGTATGAAATTTGGATAAATATCGCTAAGAGTTATTTTTACTTGACAACCAGATGTTAACCAGGTATTTTATGATATAGGACATTAAACAAATAGACTTTGACAATTATATGCCAACAATAAAGTCGTGGTTAAGTAATACCAGTAAGATTTTTTTAAAACATGTCTGAGCCTAGTCTGGATCCAATAAGATAATGTTGACCGAATGTTCAATAAGGTCAAATCAGCAGCCAAACACACAGGTGCTAGATTATTTCTCGTTAATTATTTATGGAAATCAACATGCTAGGGCAACGTTTGCAAATTTGTTGAAAATATTAATCTGCCTATCTGAATGGGCCCCCGCAATGGGCCATGGGTATTAATATTATGAATTTGAATGGTCTGGTCTGGTCTGGGCTGGTGTGTTCATGGGGTTCGGCTGGGTTGGTTGGGCGTTTACGCACCCATGATAGTCTCTGGTCGAATGAATGAGTATCGCGCAAATATTCGATATGAACTCAATCAGTAGTTGATAAATCAATTATTCATGTATCTGACCTCTAATACCATTTAACCCGCGCTCGGGGTTGATTTCCCCCCCCACTCAGTTTCAGGAGTAGCGGAAAAACGCGGCGCAGCCAAATTTCGTACACTGTTGAGATCAATTACCACACTTTGGAAAAGTTTTGATGAGGTCATCTTTCAGTCGGTCACAAGTCCATGTCAAGTTACCTCATCTTCAAAATGTTCTTCGTGCAAAGCACAGTCTTTTTGAAATTTTGAAACTTGCAGGATTTCATGAGAATATCAGTACCTAAAAATTCTACTATATCTCGATTTTTCGTGATCGTGATCCAAAGGTCAGGTCAATTCCTGACCTCCCCATTATAAGTGAATGGGAAGAATAAACAAATGCTCCCTTTCATAAAAATATTGGATTTCAGCTAGTTCTTCAAAGAATCATGCTAATTTGAAGCTCATTTGAAATATCAAGTGCAATTTTGCTTAGTGATTTCTACAAGGAATCATCTGGTCATCTGAAGGTCATCAGCAACATTGCTAATAACTCTTGACAGAAAAGAGATAGGCGATTAATTTGACACCATGGTTTCGTCTGTCGGCGCGGCCCTATTATGCAAATGCCTAACTGTCACCCAATGACCTTGTCCTTGGAGGTCAAATAAAAGTGAACCTTACCAGGCAACCGTATTATAGTTTTTCAAAGCGCATCAATGAGAAAACACGATGGCGTCAAAACTTTCCCTATCTTCTTAGGTGACATGCTATTCACGAAAAACTGTTTTGTTTAAACAGTATTTTTGATCTTCAAAACCCTGGACCTAAACTATTGATCTGAGATCAATTTTGATGACATACATGCGATTGCAAATTTCAATAGCTATCGATTGCCTCTCTAATCGTTGCTCCAAGCTATCATAGTTTCCGAGATAATCGGGGGTTTCTGGAAAAGAGTCCTAAAAGATCCTAAAACCGGAAATCTGACCTTTGGTGACCATGTTGACCTTCAATTGTGACCTGATCCAAAGACTAATACTTTGATAGAGCTTGCCTAGAGCTATCTAATGCCGTTTTCCGCTTGTCGCTACGTTGCGTAGTTTTGGAGATCTCAAGGGGGGAATCAACCCCCCTGCAGTTCGTGTTCGGCGCGAACCCCCTGCAGTGCGCGGGTTAAGCTGTTGATGATCTTTGGTTAGGTGAAGGTCATCCGAGGTCACGAGGTGAAACTGTAGATTGCTGTCATTAGAAGATGTAACACATGTTTGTTTGTTTTGTTCGATTAGAACGCTAAAAATTACCTTAAAACATTGTATGTGCCATATAAATAGAACTAAAAAGCAAAAAACGAAAATGTGTTTTTTATGCATGTTTGTAGAATAGTAGAGGAGAGGTGGTAAAAGTTTTCTTTGAAAGACTGTAATTCAGTCACTTATGACGATATCGAGTTCAAATTTATATCACATATTCATTGGGCTCTTCTGGATCATATTTATTACAGTTCTTGGAAAGCTGCGATAAGTTTTGAAAACTTTTTACAAAAAAACAAACAAAAAATATCAAAATTGTCAATAAAAAATCGGAAATCTGAGATTACAGTTTGATAGAAGAGCATATTGTGAGTCGTTTTATAGATGACAAATGCATTTTTATTTAAAAGTGTATTTTTAACAGCGTTTTCCGCAAACACTTATTTTCAAACAAAAAAAAACAGAACATGACGTCACTCTGACGTGATTTCTTGCTAACCTATCGTCAGGGGCGTAGCCAAGGGGGAGGGGAACGGGGGCCATGCCCCCTCCTGAGCAAAATAGATTAACACTAGATAGAATGGGACTCCCTGAAATTCCGACCATCCCCCCCTATGGTGCTGCATATGGCTGAGGAGCAAAATGTTTTTTTTTCAGACGTCCCCTCCCCCTGATAAAAATCCTGACTACGTGCCTGCCTATCGTAGCCTCATCTTTTTCCTTGAGCAAACATGTGTAAAATTGATGTGAGGGAAGGTACTGAAAGCTTATTGACCATACCGCTGCTTGTTTAGAAGATATTGCAAAATAACGGGAGGTGGACTATAAATAACACCACCCCTCCCCCCAGTAACTCGCGGGTTAACCCATGCGGCGTAGGGGGGGGGGGTAATTTTACCCTCCCTTTTCTCAATTTTCTCAATAGCTAAAAAACTATGACAGATAGCAACGCAAATTTGCATTTACCTTATGCAGCTTCCCATATATGACGTTATGCAGCTTATGCAGCTTCCTATATATGACGTCTTCCCAAAACATTTAACTGAAAATAATGCAGGACTTTGAGGAATAATGACGTTTTGATGACGTCATGTTATGCAATTTTGGTTGGAAAAACGAAAAATGTTTGATAAGTCATAGAAAATATACCTTTAAAGCAAATTGTCTACAGAAAACGGCAAAAGGAAAACAATATTAAACGGCAAAAGGAAAACAATAATTTGTACAAAATGACTTTCTTGGATTTCCAAAAGTTTGGGTTTTTCTACACCAAAATCCCAAAAGATGTTCTTTAATTTTCACACAAAGTCGAAATTTGTCAAGATATAAAGAACGGTATATATTTTAGAGAACCAAGTATGAGAGCCAAACCAAATTTCAAAGCAATATCATTGCTGTATTTATGAGACAAAACTGGTCTAGAAACATACCTTGTTGATATATATTATTCAGTTTTGAATTTTGAACTTATATGACCTGACCTTGACCTTTTATGGTACGAGGTTTAAAAAATGGATGCTGTTATCAAATTATACGTGTAAAATAACCACTAAAACATGTGTCGCAAGACTTTCGTAGACCTCTTGGTAACCTTTTGTGACCTGATCTTGACCTTGACCTCTGCTTATAACTTCATTTTTACTTAATGCAGGAGATGCAGTACACATTTGAGAGCTTTTTGCAGTAATATCTCATCTTAGCTTTGGTATCGAAAGTATGACCAAGTAATCAAAATAATTATAATTTTTGAACATATGACCTGAACCGTGACCTGACATCTGACATAGCTGAAAAATTTCGGATTATGCAATTAGATTTGTCTCATTGCGAAGCTTTCGATTTCCGCTTTGCGCGTTCACTGCAGTCATTGGTCGGAAGATACGAGGGGGTAAAATTTACCCCTGCTACAGCCACGCGTCGGCTTGAGACACCTACGCCGCGCGGGTTTAATTAAAGGAAATAGTTTAACCTTCAAGCATGGTTTTGAACTGAGGTTAGCAGTTGTGTAGCCCGTGTTGAAAAAACCCCTAGCCTCAAGTTTTCTGGACTGAAAAAGGCTCTCCGGCCGAATATTTCCATTTTGTCGAAGGAATGTGGGCCATCAACAAAAGAATGTCAAGAATTGTGGGCCATCGGGAGGCTTATACAGTAATCTTACGCGACTACTCTCGAATCTGATTGGTTGGGCCAGTTGATTCTTCGTTTGACCGTTGCAGAGTACGCATATAGTTTTTTGATACAATCAATGATGTACGTCCCTTCTGTCCTGAATCGGGCGCGATGTATGGCTATTTTGGACAATATGAAAAGAAGTTGTATTTCAAAAATATAATCAAAATCGTGTTTGAAAAAAAACAATCCAAGGTGAACTATTTCCTTTGAAGTATGGATTCATGAAGCTTGGAAGATCACGGTGCTCATTCATTAGCTTCTCTTTCAACACAATGCCGAATGAAAGCCCAAGCGCTTTGGACCTTCACATGCGTACTACTACTGCTCTCATTCCTAGCGTTGTCTATTTAATTGTCTCTTTCGAGTCTCGGGTGTCTGGATGCGACAGAACTTCGAAGTTTCATGCTTGAGGCCTGAGAGTTTCACGCCTGAGGCTGTTGTTCGCTGTTATTACCTCGGCAGTATCACCATTGATCTCCTGCAGCTACAGCCTGACAGAACAGAGACGTGGAACAGGAAACTGTCAACACACGAGATTAAAGTTTCCGATTGGCATTTGATCTCAAATGTCCGATTTATTTCATGCTCGCTTGGTTGACTATTTTAGGACTGCCGACAAACCATTCTTTTAGAAGTTCACCCAATTTAAAAGTTCTGTTAAGTTGTAGCTGAACTTCTAAAAGAATGGTTCATAAAAAGTTGAAAAAGTAACGCATTTCGTATGACAATGCTATGATGTGTCATTATTACCGAGCAGGAACGAAAAGCCCGTGAGGTGTCGAGGTGAGGTCAACTTACTAGACAAATTTGCTTTTGACCTGGCCCGGCCCGGCCGTGGCGCTTCTCGGAAGCAAATAACGTTGCAACCACTGCTCCTATTGAGATCGGGCTTTCACCATTCGATAGGTTCATGACATCAATTTTTGTTTTGGTATAGATGCGTTCTGATAGGGATGGTATATACCATAGCGCACAGCACGCGCAAAAGTGGGACAGGCCATATCACCGATTTTAGAGGAAAATCGTGTCTAATGATAGAACCGTTTCTTCAAACTTGACCACATTTGGCGTATACGCTAGGAGACAGTTATGCCCCTTATGTTGCATGCCTAGTTTGAACTTTAGGCTTGAGCGCACGTGAGCAAGTGGAAGGAATAAGGGTGCCGGGCTACACCCCTATGTTGTATCTCTGAAGTTATTAGAGCGATTACGGCGGAATTTGGCGTGCTGCTCCCGACAGACATCCTAGCAATATGTCATATGATGCATCGGAAGTTGCATGGCAACTGTGCACGTGTGGACCTTTTTTATATCTTTGAAACTACTGGACCTACTGAGCTGAAATTTTGCATGTAGGTAGGACATGTCTATTAGCTGCTTTAGACGTGCCGAGGCATGCATCAATCAGCACGGGTGCACGTGTGCCACCGTATTTCAGAGCTCGGAAACTTCTGGACCTATCGAGGTATTAATTTTCAAACATGCTAAGGAAGGACCATTAGGAGGTTCTCGCTTGGCGGAACTTCTGTGTTACTATGCATGTGTGCACTTACCACGTGCGGACCACTATTGAATGCAGCTGACACTACCTGTCTGATTCAGGTAAACGTACCATGCATACCAGGGTATAACCACGGTAAAATTATTGAACGTTCTACTCATCGTTGGGACGCCGTCAGCGCGTACATGCGCTTCCGTACCGGGTCATATTTCAAATTTATTTTATCTTTACCAGAGTGCGCCCGCTCGGTCGTCGCCCCAAAAGGCGCTTTACTGATTTCGAAATAATACTATTAAGTAACACATTGAATTAACTTACCACCAAAGTTAACAATACTGACAATTTTTTAGAAACAATTGTCATTAAATGAAAGTCACAGTAAATTCAGGCTATGGTCAATAGAGTCAGCTCAATCATACGACTTCTAAACGACGATGGTATTATTTTTCCGGAGTCTGGCTTTCAGAGATACATTGACTAGCGTCATGCGTTGGACCAGGACAACCACTCTGGTGGAATCGTAAAGTGTACAGCACCAGCGCTCCAACCAAGTAAACGGTCTTTACTAATCTTCTTCGCAACCACCACAATCACCGTTTAATAGTGCAGCACGCTCACGTTAACGGGCTATACTTTCCCAATTATACACAATGGCAAACGGTTGTTCTAAAATCTTTAAATCCTCTCATTTACAGGTCAATACAAATGATCGTGTTTCCACTCCATTTATCAGTGATCACTGCGAGTCTATGGAAATGTATGATGAATGCATTTTGGCTTTATCGTATAACATCCCGAGTTAAGAAGAGAGAAGGGACCTTGCCATTTCCTGTCATTGCTTTATTGTTGATGTTATGGTGCTTGCCCTGATGAATGTTTGACACTGCTGATCACGAGAAGAAACATTAGCTCCATCAGCTGCAACGGCAACCATGAATGCAGTGTTGTACGCTGTGTTGACATTGATATCGACAATCGAATTAGACATCGACATCGAGATACTTCTGAAATACTTTGGTTAAACTGCGCTAAATTAATTAGAAAACAGAAGGAATAATCCCGTTTCTCAAAGAATCGATACATAAGTTATAAGCTAGACACAAGTACCCAAAAATATTGCAATGCGCTTTCCAAATATCCCTTTATGATAGTATCAGGCCGATATGGTCGGCCATAGACTTTCTCCATACCTATGGATATGGTATGGAGATGTCTATGTGGTCGGCTTTTATATGCAATTGTTAAATGCTATGTTTGACAGTAGCTGCGTGATATATTGTATTGTTGTGACAGGAATACAATCCATTGCTAGTGATGTGCAGCAGTAAATCGAGATTATCAGCATCATCAGCATAGCTGTCCCCAAATAGCATAGCAAACCTTGACTAGTCTCTCCACGATTCATATTTCACAATGACATTGAAGAAACTCAGCTGCAGGCCAGAGACAATAGTTGCGGGCGGCAGCCGTCATCGTAAACATTTTATGTCAGAGCTAGACTACCACATTTCGGAAGACTCGCGAAGGCAGCATTTTGATAAGTTTATGTGTGAAGTAGCCCACTCAGCAATCTCGGTGATATTGGGAGGACGAAAATATCTCGTCGTCGAATTGTGTCTGCTGGTCGCCGCTCCTCGGTCGTTTTCCGCTGCTGCTCGAATTCAGCATGAGCAGGAGACAGCTCTCCCGATTCCGCCCTCCCACCTCCCCCGAGGGAGGAGTGTTTGTGACACGTGACGGTCAATATTAGGCCTCCCGTCATCTATTGTGTTCATACTGCTCATCAACCACCCAGGTCTGAAAAGTCGGGGACACTCTGATCGTCTATTACATCGAATGACACCAGGTTGACTGTGGCATACATGGGCCCACACAAAGACATCGATACAATAGGTCCATCGCACGTCGTGTGGAATGGAGACCCAGCCAGGCGTTCGTAGACGCGGCGGACGGTCCTGACAGCGCTCCCCGGATGTCAAGGATATGGTGCTGCAGGATAGGTGCTACAGGACGGCCTGGGTGGCGATTTTGGTGCTGCAGGACGGCCTGGGTGGCGACTATGGTGCTGCAGGACAGCCTGGGTGGTGACTATGGTGCTGCATGACGGCCTGGGTGGCGACTATGGTGCTGCAGGACGGCCCGGGTGGCGACTATGGTGCTGCAGGACGGCCCGGGTGGCGACTATGGTGCTGCAGGACGGCCTGGGTGGCGACTATGATGCTGCAGGACGGCCTGAGCGGCGACTATGGTGCTGCAGGACGGCCTGGGTGGCGACTATGGTGCTGCAGGACGGTCTGAGTGGCGACTATGGTGCTGCAGGACGGCCCGGGTGACGAATAAGAGCGACAGGCAGACTACAGAAATGACACTCCGTCAATTTATTGTCTGTGCTGTTTGGATCCTGAGACGGGGCTCAATGATCGACGGAAGCGAACGTTCGCCTGAGTCTCTGTCAGACATTAACGAGAGTTTTGACCCTAATGTCATATTATGACTTTACATTATAATTTCAAATACTCTGGCTTTACCACTGCCTTTGAATAGACAATGCTGACTTTTTGTCCATCGTTCTAAGTTGATATCCAGGACAATCTGTGAAGTGCCGCCTCAATACAAATGAAGTGCCGCCTCGATATGTGAAGTGCCGCCTGGATTTATATAAATCCAAAACTATTATGCTCTATTAATAAGTTACGTGGAATTATATCTTAACCAGCGCACTGCGGAGGGTTCGCGCCAAACACGAACTGCAGGGGGTTGATTTCCGCCCCTGAGATCTAAAAAAAACTACGCTACGTAGCGACAAGCGAAAAATGGCGTTATATGGCTCGAAACAAGCTCTATCGAAATTATTTCATCTTTTCTTAGATCAGGTTAAAATTGAGGACACCAGAGGTCATCAAAGGTCAGATTTTCAGTTTGTAGGACCTCGCTCCAGAAGCCCCCAATTATCTTGGAAACTATGATAGCTAGGGACAAGAGAACAAATATAAAACTCTTGAAAATGCAATCGCTGGCATGTCATCCGATTTAAAAACAATGTCAATAGAATATGCTCTAGAGTTAGTCACAGGTAAACAATGTTATGTTTGGCAAAGCTGTTTTTAGTGAATAGCATTTCACCTAACAAAGAAAGGAAAATAATGTTGACGCCATCGTGTTTGTTTAGTCAAGGCGCTTTGACAAATGTGAATGGTGATCTGTTTAAGTCAACTGATAAATTTGACCTCAGGTCAAGGTAATTTGGTGACCCAGGTAGGTCAGCTCGACGAGACAAACATATTGGCGCCATTCGATCATCTCTATCTTTATTCTATCATAAGTTATTAGCAAAGCAATGCTGATGACCTCAGACGACCTTGCAGAGATCACTGAGCGACAATCGCACTTGGGTCATCAATAATGAGCTAAAATAACAAGATTCTTAGATAATTGACCTGATTCGATGAAAATTATCTGAAAAAAGGAGGCATTTGTATATTATCATGTTCACTTATCATGGGAGGTCAGGAAATTGGCTTGTCGCCGATATGAAAAATCAGAGATCAACGATTTATTGGTACTGATAACCTTGTAAAATCCTGCAAGTTTCAAATCTTTCGGGAAAAGACTGTGACTTTGGCACGACCACAAACATTTTTGGAGGTAAGGTCACTTGACGTGACCTTGTGACCTGACCTAAGACGACCTGAGGTTAAACTTTTACAAAGTGTGGGTAATTGAGGTCCAAAAAGCTGTACAAAAATCGGCGGAGCTGCGCGTCGTCGTTTTTCGTTAGTATCCTGACAAACCTGAGATGGGGCGGAAATCAACCTCAACCCCGACCCTGCAGTACGCGGGTTTATATTTTTAATATTTAAACTGTAACTTTTTAGCTTTGCTTTTATCTATCAATGTGTTATAATTTGTTTAAGTACCTATACAGTTATTTCAGCTGAATATTTGTTAAAGCGTTAATTGTATTTCATTTTAGGAAAAGTGTTTATTATGGAATCATTATTTTTTATAGTACATATAATTTAATATATTTATTTTGCCGTGCAAAATATTGCATTTGACCACGAAACGAATACCAGATGTATTTGTTGAAGGTAGTGGCTACATTTATCGATCACATTCGATGTTGTCTTCCTTTTGCTAGCATCCCTAGCGATTTAACACCATCTTTATGTCGCTTTTATAAATGCTATTTTACGAGCGTTATTTTCTTGATATGCGTGTAGGCTGCGTAGAAAACCAGTAGACAGAACGTCATGGGCAGACTCTTGCATAAGACTGTTGCGCCGCAGAAGTTGGACGCCGAGCCGAACCGTCGGATGCCGAGCCGAACCGTACGGGTCCCTACGGACGGTGGTTCATCCAGGACACTATCCCCGGACCCGAACCGTACGGGTCCCTACGGACGGTGGTTCATCCAGGACACTATCCCCGGAGCCGAACCGTACGGGTCCCTATGGACGGTGGTTCATCCAGGACACTATCCCCGGAGCCGAACCGTACAGGTCCCTACGGACGGTGGTTCATCCAGGACACTATCCCCAGGAGCCGAACCGTACGGGTCTCCTACGGACGGTGGTTCATCCAGGACACTATCCCCGGGGGGCCGGGGAGAGGGTTGGCGGCGATAGCCAGATGGGGGTCGGCGTGGGGTCGGCCCGCGGGCAATCGTACGGCCGATCTATGCCCGCGATACCCTTCAGAGATCAGACAAGGAGGTCACTGGGGAGGCCGCTCATAGAAGGGCTCACAGGACTGGACCTGTTACAGGAACTGTCACAGGAACTGTCTCGGGAACTGTCACAAGAACTGCCACAGGAACTGCCACAGGAGCTGTTACATAATCGTTACAGGAGCTGTTACATGATATGTTACAGGAGATGTTACAGGAGCTATTACAGAAACTGTTACAAGAGCTGTTACAGGAGCTGTTACGGGAGCTGTTAGAATGTTACAGGAGCTGTTACAGGAGCTGTTACAGGAGCTGCTACAGGAGCTGCTACAGGAGCTGCTACAAGAGCTGCTACAGGAGCTGCTACAGGAGCTGCTACAGGAGCTGTTACGAGAGCTGTTACAGGAGCTGTTACAGGAGCTGTTACAGGAGCTGTTACAGGAGCTGTTACAGGAGCTGTTACAGGAGCTGCTACAGGAGCTGCTACAGGAGCTGTTGCAGGAGCGGTTACAGGAGCTTTTAGAAGACCTGCTACAGGTGCTGTTACAGGATATGTTACAGGAGCTCCCGTAGGGACTGTCACAGGAGCTGTTACCTAAGCTGTTACAGAGGCAGTCACAGGGTCTGTTACAGGAGCTATTACAGACGCTGTTACAGGGTCTGTTACAGGAACTATTACAGGAACTTTTACAGGAGCTGTTACAGGGTCTGTTACAGGAACTATTACAGGAACTTTTACAGGAGCTGTTACAGGAGCTGCTAAAGGAGTATTTAGGTATGAGGTATGATATGATGTATTTAGGTATGAGGTATGATGAGGTATGTATTTAGATATGAGTGGATACGAAATCAGGGTCGAAGGAGACTGAATACAAATATGAATCTCAGAAACTAAAATAATTACATAGTCCAAAACAGATAAGCAATGGTAAGATAAAACTTCGAATTGATACAAGAGCCTGGTGGAAAGCAAAGACGTTGGCGGATTGTCCGGAATGCAGGCCGCTTGACGGTGATCTCGGTGGTTATCTTGATAGCTATCTTGGTTGTTATCTTTATATGGGAAGGGACAACAGTTTCCTCAGGACTAAAGCAGCGAATTCTTGCGATTTAAGCACAGCAGACTGTAAGATATTAAGGGCATTGGACTTTGATGTTGAGTGGATAAATATCGCAGATCAATTGATGTCTGGACCTCTCCTTCTTATAATTTTGACATGAGTGGAGGACTTGGTCGTTTAATCTTGGCAAGAAGATGAAAGCTGACGTTGTTCAGTGTTTAGAAAGCTGACGTTTTAAGATTGGCCATAACTGCAAATCCTTCAATATTAGTCAGAAACATCACATTTTGACGGATGCGGTAATGAAACTAATGGGAGCAGATGTCAAAACTGTGCTGCTCTTCATCAGACTAAACGAATCAGCTGGAGCTTTTTCTATCATGCAAACCATCGTTATTTGCCAGCGAAGTGCCAGAGCAGCCCCTTCAGTGTTCTTTGAGCCCAGACAACCTATAGCACATCAGTGTCGTGACGCGTCCGGCCGTTTTGTAGATGATATCTGTGGCTGATCTATGGGGGCTGACTCGGAGATGTTCGTTTGACAGCAGGAGGTGGCCCGTGGTACGTGTTAAGCGTCAGGAGAGTGTTGATGTGCATACGGGATCTAGTGTTCAGCGTCACGCGCCTTATTGTGTGCAATCTGTGAGTTGCGTTCAAATTGTGCATCGGACTGGTGCTACAGATCGGGTATTTCTTTGCCCCAGTGTTTCATGTCAAGGATTAGTAGTTTGTGGTTTGTGAACTGGGGAGCGAGTACCAGCGCCTACCTAAATGCCGTTCCTGTGCGAGATGGAATGGGTGATCTGTGAGTGTAATCTGAGTTGACGACAGGGATATGTACAGTGCTAGGTTCACAGCTCACCGAGAGGCGTCACACGCGCAGAGGGAACACCCAATCAGGCGAGTAAAAGCCACCAGCAGCGGAGAACCACAAATCGGAGAGTAAACACAGCAGGTACAGAGTATGGAAATTGGATATCCGTTTTGCAAAATTAACAAAAACGATTACGATGAGATGGCGACACATACAGACACGGTGGAATATATTAATGCATACTCATTAACACCCTAGATAAAAACAACCATAGCGACACGTTTTAATCGATTATTACCACTCGTCTGGTGCTCTGAACATTGTACTGTCGTTTTTTCTCATTAACGACCATACTTTGTACGATATAGCGGCATAATACGTACGCACGCACGGATCTTTGGTCTCATCGTCGTTTGCCTCGTCTGGATTCCTCTAATATAAAAGTTGTTGTCAAATAACTTCCATTGTGTCTGAGTAGATCAGTTCACATAAGAGGTCGATTTAGGAGAATCTCCATGATCTCGGCAAACAACACTTTCACACTTTCTCCTGTCACATTATATAATACAACTATCACTTGAACAAGCAACTCATATGCTTCTCTATCTAGTTGACTATACCGATGAGTTTTATGCGAATTTTTGTGCTATGATGCTGTAGAGTCAAACATCCTGACTACTTTGGACAGCAAAACCAGTACACTTTCACAAGGCTTTTGTAACTAGAACCTAAGCTTGTAATGCTTTACAGACACCTAGTCATTCCTCGGAGTTCGAAACACTTCAGGCGAGTAACAGTATTGAAATCGCATCAGTGAGCGCGTACACGGACTTTAGTCCGTCTTGTCCAGACTAGCGTAATTGTCACTTCCATCCGTGGTACAACTCGTCCTTTGTCGCGGAACAGCTAAATAGAATAGTAAGTGTACAATCGTTATAGATGCGTACTCTTCTATTATTAAAATTGCACAGACTCTTATTATAGAGCTAGGCTTGCACAAATCCACTGTAGCCTGAGACGAGCAGCGATTCTCATTACACCGTGATTGACTGTATATATCGCAAATAGGCACATCCTTCTGGCCGTCGAGTCTGATATACAGTCAGCAGCTAAGGTCTTATCTACCATGCTGAAAATATAAAGCTGCTATAGGATCATAGGGTGTACTCGTCCCTCAGTTGTTACACATGTTTCGCAATAGTTAGTGTGTTATCTAATCTTTTCTTATCCATTACCATTATTCTGCTAACCCTACTTGCTGTGTATATATTATTGGTTCGCCACTATGAGCGATACAATTAGCTACACAAATACTACATCAACCGAATCGGGAACTACTTTTTGGGAACATCACTGTGGAGGAAGTCATCATGGGACGCCCGGAGTGCGATCCAGAGATTCTGCCTAACACAAGCAGAGAGTTAGCCTTGCATTCTAGAGTTAGCCCATCAGAGTGACAGACTCAATTGGACACTTGAGCGGAGCTATTAGTCGGCTATGGTCTTCGCGTGGTGCAGAGGAGTTTTTTCATAAATCATTGAATTGAGGCCACGCCCGAAACGCGGATGGTTAGTTTGCTTCAGGACTCTACGACTTTGGGCCAAAAGGTGTGTACGACGTGCGTAGGCCCCCTTTAGTAAACTAGTAGATGAACTGTGAGGACCGGTCGAGCCCACACAGGGGCCTGCTCTGGCAATTTTTTACAACCGCCCACCGGGAAGTTATACTTTTGATCACAGACTCTGACCACCGCCAGATCACGTTTGCGGTGATCCCCAGTATATGTAAAGAGACACTAGAGCATCAGTAGCTGTGTTCCAAAAGGTACGAAGAGCTATGGTTATTCCTTAATGGCACAAGCTAGGTCACACCCAACGACCTGCGACACACGCAAGTTCGCTCTGGCGTGCCTAAAGAGTCTTCACAAGGAGTAGAAATTCATTTGTGTTGTGGTGGAGACGAGGTGGCGCGCCTCGCGAGTTACTAATCGGCGCCTTGGTCTCCGGTCCCCCGTCATTCCGCACAGGTAGTTACACAACACACGCCGTTCTCCGGTACCCCCTTGTCTGTCATATCTGAGTTTCGGCGGTCAACGACATATCTCCTCTCTCGCCTGTCTCGCTTGCTTCTGGACACCATATATCTGAGCCACTCGGAGCCAGCACCCCAATGCGTATGCGGCAATGGTCCCGAGCTATTCAACCGGAGGCAGACAAACACACAAAGCAGGACCCCGCTCGAGAGGTCACCACAGGCTTTAACGTCCCGGGAGGCCTTGGTTCCCGCAGGTTCGCCACTCCCCCTCCGTACTCGTCCCGCTTCTAATCGCGTTCCAGCTGTGGATATCACGCCGCGCCCGTCTCGGTCCGCACTGGCTCTCCACTTCCGGAGCAGCACCCTAAACCACGTGGAAATCTCTCGCATATAAAATCCGGTCCCCGCTTCTACTCGGCTCCAGCTCGGCCGGTCTCGGTCCCCGCTTCCTTCTGGCCAGCACCTGCCCGTTCCCGTGGTCCTCCCTGCTTCACTACAGGAATTTTTTTTTCCAAAAAAAAAAATCTTCGCGTTTCTACAGTTTGAACTAGAGGCCAATTGAGATGCTGATCGCATCTAACTTTGGGTTTCCAAAAATCGGAGGGCTATCCCTAACAAATATTTATACGTACGCTATACTTTTTATTTAAGTGGAATTAAAGAATATGTAAATACGTTGTTTTTCTTTTGCATGTCCTTGCGGCGGCGTCGTGGTGATAAAGTCAGCAAGTTCCCGACGATTATGTGTTGGTGACTTGCACAGATCGGGACGCGAGCCACCCGTCCGGTCCGCTTCACGTCGGCCAGCACGGCGTCTCGGTCCCCGCTCCACCTCGGAGCACCCCGCGCCGTCCCCGGGTCCCCCCCGCTCAACTCGGTCGTGGTCTGGCCAGCACAGCCCCGTCTCCCGGTTCCCCGCTCACACTCTTCGGCCAGCACCCGTCTACGGTCCCCCGCTTTCACCTCGTAGCACCCCGTCCCGGTCCCGCTTCACTCGGAGCACCCCGTCTCGGTCCCCGCTTCACTCGGAGCACCCCGTCTCGGTCCCCGCTTTACTCGGAGCACCCCGTCTCGGTCCCCGCTTCACTCGGAGCACCCCGTCTCGGCCGCAGTCACGGCAGACCGATGCGCGTCTGAGAACGTGGATCTTCGTTCTTGAAGCTGCTGCGTTTGGCCTGCCGTGTTTTCTGAGTTGGCGCTGCTGATGGCCGCTATGGGGCGGGGTCATCAGCCGCTGCCGTCGCTCCAGGCTGCCCGACGACACACCGAGACCCGGATGACTGGCCACGTTTTTACAGCTCTGCCTGCTCTGCAGCCGAGATAGCCCATCTCAGCCGCCGAGATAGGCCATCTCGCCCGTCACAAACACTTCTCTCCGGTCCAGAGTTCCGGGGCGCCGCCCAGGTGAAGCAGCGCCCTCCGTCACCGCTCTTCACCGCTCCACAGTTGCCTGCTGTCCCTGCCGCGCGTTATCACTCGCATTGTAATCTCAAATTCGACCTCATCCTTCCGCCGTCCATGCCATAGTCCACGACCTCATTCGACGCTCACTCTGTCACACAGTTCTCCTTAGTTATCCGACACGACCGACAGCGCCAAGTCCTACCTGAGAACTCCCAGACTGACCTCACCTAGCCCACCCGTCCTCATCCAGTCGGCCTGGCTCAGACGCAGTCGACAGTGCCGTTGCTGGCGTTGCCGTTGACCTCCTTGATAACACTGGAGGACCTGTCTAGACTATGCAGGCGCTCCAGCTGCCAGGAGGCTCCCCGTGCCAGCTGGTGCTGCGCCCGGCCGCCGCCGTTCCTGCTCAGTACCGAGACGCAGCTGCTCTGCCGGCCATACCGACTGGCTGATGCTGCCGGTGAACTGTGCGCCTCCACCCGCAGCACGCTGTTTAGCCGCGAGCTGTTGGTGGAGGACGCTGTGTTGAAGGTGCTCTGCCGGCTGAGGTGCCTCCCGGCCTTCGGCATACCCAGCACCTTCAGGAACGCCTCCCGGAACTTCGACGACATGACGTTGTACAGGATGGGGTTCATCGAGCAGTTCACGTACAACATGATGCGGACGAAGAACCTGATGTTGTGGTAGAGCTCCCAGCCGAGCGAGAAGACCGTCTCTTCGGCCGCAAAGATGATGAATAGCCGGAACATGCAGGCGGGCAGCATGCAGCAGAAGAAGCAGACGATGACGGTGATCAGCATGACGACCACCTGCTTCCTGGCGCGGTAGTTGCTCGTCTCGGCGCCGTTGCGCGGGTCGTGGCTACGCGAGATGCGGAAGTTGGAGCGCTCAGTTCGCGGTTCTCGAATCAGGTGCAGTGTAATGACAGAGTACAGCCCTATCAGCACCAGCATCGGCGTGAAGAAGAACACCACGTCCTTGGCAATGTAGTACATCTGGTTAATGGTGGTGTTGGCCATGGTGAGGCAGACGGGCACCTGAGTAGGGCTGCCCTTGTAGTCTGACATGCGGTACTGGACGATCCACAGGATCGGACTGCAACGGAGAGACAACGGAGAGACGTTCAGTTAATTCCAGCCGTGATGCAGCGGCGTGCTGACATACTGGCTCAGACAATGTGATTTGATTTATTGCTGTCAGGGGAGCATTGGCAGACAGTCGAGAACACCTTACACATGCGGATAGAACCGTCTCGGAGCGATAGTTTCTGTCGCGGAATGTGACAAACATGAATGTCCCCCTGGTCGAGACGCCGAGCAGGGCACTTAGGTCTAAGTATGGGTACAATAAAGAGTCAGCGGTCGCCCTATCAGGTCTGTCGTAAGCGATAAATCTTGACGTATGGGCTGTAGTGCGGGCGGTGCCATTCTTTGTTGTCAGACACTCCTTTCGGCGTGCTACGAGCGTGCTCTGGTTGTATTTGGGTGTAAGTATAGCACTGGGAAGGGATTAACGAGACATCGTATGTTTTGTTGGCTATAATGTTATTTTTCGAACAAAGGCAACCTAGTTCAATCAGTTTGATAAGTTGCAATAGTCAAAGATTGAATGATATGATGGCTATTTTCCGCTCTATCGCACAAACTGACTGATAAGACAAATAGGAATCTAGTATGGGGCAGCATGTTTCAGCATCTAAGCGATCATCTGACATAATCCTAAGATATGCGATCAATGCGTTTGGAGGTCGACAGTGCGGTGATATATAGCTGGAATATGCTGTGTTCTGTAGCCATACCTAATATAGTGGGACCACCAGCGGTGCACCATGTGATATGAAAAATCGGGACAAACCTCACTTGCTACTATTTATCCTTGTTCAACCATGCAGGAATCTGTACCACAAACTTGCCATGAAATGATAATCCCCTTCACGCGGAAGTTGTTTGCGGTAACTTATCTAATCCAGTAGGTATTTAATTCAACATTCTTATTCAATAAAAGCATTGATAGTTCTGGTAATCTGTCTGGTAAACAACTTTAGTCCAATTTTTTTCTGGAATCAGTCCATTTGTTTTTAATTACCTTAATATTTCGTCATTTTCTTGCTGATACGAGTATTTCTCAAAGTTCACGTCCTCATAACACTCAAACTATTTAAAACTTTAAGCTATTGAAGTGCACTAGATCAGATACGGCGCACGATTTAGAGACAATGTCTCTAAGACATTAGAAAACATGTATTTTGCTATCTTCAAAACTACAAAGTCTCGTCCGAAATTGCAAGCAATGTCAAGACAAAGTATCATGAGCCTTGCCGAATGATATAATTATGTATGAACATACAGTGTAGTGCAAATGTGCTGTCCACTTCATCGACACCACCCAATGTCGATGCGCCCGGCGAACAAATCCTTCGTGAAAACGGCTAGTAGCAGTTCTTTCGGTGCACTATTTGAATAAACCCTCCCATTGATCTGGGGTGATGTTTGTTTTTGTCTGTCGGAAGCTAGCGTAAAAAGTATTTTTAAAATGCCCTGCTTAAGCGCACCTGTTTAACCCTATAAGTGGCAGGAAGGAGTTGGTTTTGTCCACCCCTCATGTTTTTCGCAGATTTCTCCAGAACGGCTGGGGGCAGCCTCATTTTTTTAATCTTATCATTTATTTTCACATCTGGAGTCAAAGTTTTGAGTTCCTGAACTGAACAGAAGCGATTTCGGGGCAAAGTTTTGTGAGGATTTTTCGGCGACATTTCGCAATAATACGAAGATGCGATCCTCAAGGCTTCTTCCTTACTGCGTCAAGTATGAAGAAGTTACATAGCTTCACAGTGATTGCAACAAGTTCAAATTAATTGATGTTAGTGATATATAATATGTTTTTACGGCAGAGGCGGTTTCAGGGACTTGAAAACGGGTGGTTTCAAAATAAAATGAAACGCTTGGCTGGCAGTCAATAAAGCTAGGTAAAGGGCATTTATAGCAATGAAAATGCTTAATATTATTTGTCCTAGTATTATTTGTATAATTGACTGCATATAGAGTTACAGGGGCGTGTCCAGGCACAGAAAAAGGGGATGACTAGCATAGTGATGATGATATGCAAGCAATTACGGCGTAATAGACAGTTATTTGAGAATGATATATGCACAAATGAGGCCAGGAGAGGAAATGAAGTATTTTTTGCAGAGGCGCGCACAGGAATCGAAAAAGGGGGCACATTATTGCAAGTAAACTGAGATGCATTGGCCTACAATAAAAAAGCATACTGCAGTTTTCTGATGAAACACGCATTAGAGGGTACTCTATGTATGAAACAGTATACGATAATAAGCGAGTTCAGATAGGTTAAAAAGGATTAACCAATGTGAATTGATGTTGCAAGTGAAAAAGTCACTGTTGACTAGGTAGTTAGTATTATAATAGCGGGAAACATACCTATCAAAAGATATTGTGCCCCCCAATTTTGATCCTGGATACGCCTATGATGAAGTAAAACATGCAAAACAGAACTGTCTATGATCTGTTTGCTATTGATATTGCTTGGCAGCAACTTGTCTGCGGTAATTATTTATAATATTTTGCCTCTCTTTTCACTAACCTGGCACCACCTATGGCAAAGTTATGTTTTATGACTGTTTTTATGATGTCCAAATAACGATCCATTGCATTTATCAAAAAGCAAAAACATACAAATTGCTTGATTACGCATTTACTTTACCCCCATATTTAGTAACCTGCACACGCATACTATTTTTGCATTGCCCAAAAATTGTATTACATATATATGTCCAATTCAATATCTATAGATCCCTGTTAGTTACGTTTAAATCGGTTTATAAACATAGCTGCTGAGTTGGATCAAAAATATCTCTATATTTTTGGGTTTTTGCTCCCTATTGACCCTCTATCAAATATGTTTGATTTTTAATGTAGAACGTGATGGGAAAATGGACAGCTTTATTTTAAAAAATCGGACGGTTAGATATTGAGATCTCAAGTGGGGCTGAAAACAACCCATCTGCCACTAATAGGGGTAGCCAGGAGCCTCCCAGCTAACAATTTGACGTTGTCGCTACGTTGTGACAAGGTTGCAACACAACTACACAACGTTGTGATAGTGTAATTTTGTAGACTCCCAGGAACGTTGTCAAAACGTTACCTTGTGACACTCACAAAACGTTGAAACAACGTTGCTGCAACGTTACTTTTAACAAGCATAGCTAACGTGACTTACGTAGTTGATCATTAATCTTAGTAAGATGATGAATATGCTCAATTTATATAATTGTACCACATTGCGAGCTGTTCTTCCCAAGTTACTAGAACAAAGTTGTGACACCGTAACGATACAACGTTGCTGTAACGTTTAACAGCGACGTTTATTCAACTTTTTCTTCACAACATTCACGACGTTGTCGCAACGTTGTTAAAACGTAAAATTCCAACTTCATTTTGCACAACGTTGTTACAACGGTATCTGTTACCTGGGCTGCCACTAATATGGTTAACTCAATGTCAACATAATCCATCGGTGCTGTCTGTTGGTCCTGCACTCAGGGAAATTTAATGAAACTATTTATGCCCTCGCCCCTGATACCGGGGACAAGGCCTAGAGTAATCACTGGTGGATCCAGGGGGCGGGGGCAACCAGGCCATCGACCACCCCCCCCCAAATGTCCCGAAGGGAGACCAACATGTCTTTTGGCCCCCAAAACATCACCAATTTATCGTAAAGTTGCCTTTGCAGCAGTCAAAATCCAGCGATTTACAGTGGAGAACTGAAAAATGTCGCGCCGCTTCGCGGCATGGCACGTGTTTTGTTATTCCTTATACAAATTTTGAAAATGGGAAAATAAAATCTGGCAGAAATCTGGCAGTCTGGCAGAAATTCCCTTGGAAATTGGTGCGTTCTCCCACCCAGCGCAGCACCAACAGGGTAATGTTACACCCTCATGTTCCAGATTTTTACACAAATTGGTACCGGGGATTATCTGGTGCGTAGAATTCGCCTGGCGCATTTTTAGGTCTTTTTGACATACGCGTCACAAGATATAGCCCGAGGCGTTTTTAGGTCTTGACGCGACACTGGTATCTTGTAGGTCTGAATTATTATGTATTACACCACGAGCGAGTATAAATATGCAGTTAATCGACGAGACGAAGCCGAGTCGATTAACGCATCTTTATACTCG
>VOPJ01000729.1:47332-90808 GCA_014673585.1 Semibalanus balanoides
ACCACACGTCCTGACTGACCACCACACGTCCTGACTGACCACCACACGTCCTGACTGACCACCACACCACCACACGTCCTGACTGACTACCACACGTCCTGACTTATCACTGAACGTAGTAGTCACCGCACATGATGGTCGGCGCGTGATTCAGTACGTCCGACTACGTGGCGCTGGAACGCGGCAGATTGTCGCACGTCACGGGCCCGACACGGGGCCGGCGCTGCACTGTGCGCCCGTCAATACCGGCGGCACTCCGGCACAGTTGAACAAAAGGCCGGCCGTGGGCCGCCGCCGGTCAGCGGTGGTCATCAATAACTCAGAGGTCCCCGGTGTGTGGACATTTACGCAGTCATTGTGGTGACGATTATGGCGCCGTTTGACGGAAATGTTATTGACCAGTCGCAGTCGGTGTGCAAATGTGGTAAGTTGCATGTAGTTGAAGTCATGTATTGTGTTACTGGTGAAGCATCGATAAAACGCTGTTCATAACCCTCACCAGCAGGTCAATTTTTGCCATCGAATAGCAAACCGCTGTTCATTTTTTAAAGGGCGATGTACACTGTGCCGAAGAAAATGATGTTGAGTGTTGACATAGGCGTAGGAACGCGGGGGGCCGCGGGGGCCATGGCCCTCCACTTTTTGTCCATTTTGGTGTGCTAATATCAACAATTTTACTTCGTTATACAAATTAAAAAGCGCATCAGATCCACGAAGACGAAAGGAGCTCAAATGTGCATAGAAACCTCGTGTAGGGGGATTGAGTTCCCCTTAAGACGAGATCGAAGTTTTGCTGGCCTCTTCACTTTTTGTCACGTTCCTACGCTTCTGAGTGTTGACACTCATCGATTAATTTATCGTATTATGGTAAATCGTCTTAGATATAAATTAGGTCAAGAGTGGCATTTGCTCACACTCACACAAACCCAAACACACTTCAACTCATACGCATACACGCACGGACACACACACACACACACACACACAAACACACACACACACACACACACACACACACACACACACGTGCAACAATCAGAATATTGTGTTGACAGTTGATCTCAGTGTTTTGCTGGCATCAGAACAAACATGTTGTTACAGCTCTAACCAGGAGCAAAGAGTCATCCAGCAACACGAACACGCCGTCGCATAGCATGGGACACTCAATAGCATAAGTTTCAAGTTTCAGCACTAGCTAACACAGCCATCCACATTCCGCAAGTAAGTTAGGAGCATAGTATGTGTGTACTTCATGCACTTCGCTGCACTGTTACTCGTACTTCGCTGCACTTCTACCGGAATCGATTCGACCGCATCAAACAGCAGAGGCTGCCATTTTAATCGACTTTGCAGGTTGACTGGGCACATTTCCGAGTGCAAGGCTGCCGTATGGGGATCGATGCTGCTCTGCTGATAGTTGGCCAACATCACAATTCACAGACAACCAACGCTACTGAGCAGCAACTACAGTCGTCAACTGGTAATAACCGTGGCTCCAGACTCACAGCAGCGCGGCAGAACAGAAGGAGGAAGCGAGCTGAGACACACGGCGGAAACGAGCTGAGACACACAAGGCGGAAACAGGCTGACGCTGTAGCTGCCACCGGATCCTGCAGAAAGGAACAGTGGAAGACTCGAAAACGAAAAGTGATGTTGAAGGAACTTGTCATGTTGTGGGGAGTTATGACGTTGCGGTGGGTGGAAATAGGTGCATACATGACTACTGACAGGGAAGCCTTCTCCCTTTTAAGTAAAAAAGACCAAACAAAGCAATACCATGTCCGCTACTCATTTAGCGCTTCAAGACACCTGATCCGCAATTTACTGTTCCAATTTGCACGCGAAGGCCCGACATCCACAGGCTCTAACACCACCCCGGTGCCTAGTTAAGTCGGAAGCACATCACATTTTGTAACGAGGACGTTTTCGAGCATATCACAGCCTCTTTTTGGCAATGTCGTAAATATGCCGGTCGATAGCGCGCCGCTCTCAGCCGTCGGCCGGGCGGCGTTCATTCTGTTAATTCTGTTCATTAGCGGCCCGGCTGCCGAGCCGCGCTGATGAACATGTGTTCTCGTTTCGCGCCGACAAAATGAGCAGAAGATGAACGATCCGCCTCGAAAGCCGATAGCCTGATGCTCAGTAGGGCTGTCGGACAAGCTGAAAGGCAGTGTATTTCAGCAGTGTATTTCACCACAAATTGCGGCCAACGCCTCTCGAGCGTCGTTAGAGGGGCACTGCCAGGGTCGTCATCGCAACAAGGTAGAGGTTGCTAGAAGGATTCACCTGAAGATTGGGGCCCGCTTGGTTGTGAGGAGCAGTACAGGGTGTAACAAAATTATCGGGACATCTATTTTTTTAGCAGTTTCCGCTCGCACTAGTCCATGTGTGGAGGTAGGAGCGGGGAAGTTTGATGAATCCGCGCCTGCGCTTCCAGCCCACACTGCCCGGGCAACCTGACTTTTGGGCGGTGACCCGAGCCCTCAGTACGGGACGGGTCACCGCTGGAGTCACTTATCAGTTTTCATCCAGGGCAACAATCAGAAAAGAGTACAGCCCCTCCTTTCGCAGAAATCAGCCAGAAAAGTAACGTCTAGTCGACAAGCTGGTCATCAGCAGAAGGATAGCCAGCTACACGTTCTGAGGCGAGTGCGTAAAACGTGGCAAAGCTGGGACATTGGCCTGCAGACCAGCTCTCGGCCGCGGCCACAAGACCGCTCTCCACCCAGTGGCCAAGAGAGTCATCATTATGGTGGCGGAGAAACGTCACCAATCGACTTAGAAACTGGCCCGACAGCTCACCCAGGCAGGCTTCATGACCTCCCACATGATGGTCTACCGCCACCTGCGCAACAACCTGGGCATGCGGTCATTAAAACTGAAGCAGACGCCTTTAGATACGAGCGGAAAACATAATGTCCGCATAATTTTGTTACACCCTGTAGGTATAACACCAGAAGCTTAGAAACAGAAGACAGATTAATACCAAATCGAACATCATGAAAATCGAACATCTTGACATCTTGGTAAATCGAACATCTTGATATTTACAGTTATTGTCAGCAACCTTATTTTCCTTCAAATGAACTTTCGAAAGCACTACGGCTTTCTTCTTCAGCCCTGGTTCAAATGTGGTGTGTGGTTAGGGACCTTTCAGCCGCCGCCTTTCCACAAGTCAGGGGTGGGATGACTGCACGTGCGCACGTGCACACCCCTATTCTATATGTCAGGAACACCGTTTTTTGTGCGCACCGTTTTTTGTATCTCCGAAACTACTTGCCCGATTGAGTTGAAATTCATCGTAAGCCTCCTTGCTAACTCGTTCATCACCAACTAAAGGCGCCTTACTGTTTTGTAGGTTTGCGATTTTCCGCAAATTTTGTTGTTCTTCCACTTTTCATAATCAGTGTATCCAGAAGCGGTATTTGCCATCATTTTCCATTTCAACTGTGATTTGTACAATTTTGAACTACTGCATTTTAGTAGTTTGCCTTTCAGAAGTTTCAGAAGTCTAGTAGTAGTTCCAGAAAACGTCAGCTTGAAAGATAAACTACTAGCTCTAAATGCAGTATATCAAAAAGTGCAATTCACTGTTCAAGTGGAAATGATGGGTGAATACCACTTCTCTGCACACTGGTTATGAAAATTGGAAGTACTGCAAAATTTACAGTATATCGCAAACCTACAAATATGGAAGAATATGCTCATTTCTTCTACTGCCATAGCGAACGCGTACAAAATGGGATCGTCATTTTTTATTATTAAGGGCCTTCCGCATTTGCAGTAATGATTTTCTGCAAAAGGAGATTTATTTATAAATTTAGTACGAATGTTTCAAATGGATGGATTGCTGAGGTCAGAACCCACGACAAGCAGAGCTTATTGCGTAGGTTCTGATCTCATCACCCGATCGCGCAATTCCTGTTGGCCGGCGGAATTAAGAGACGAAAGTTGTACGTGCCTAACATACCTGGACACGGTCCGCCCCGCTCGCTGACGTCACCTGGCCTTGAGTGCGACCGCTGCCACCGGCCGCGAGGCGATCCCAGTCCAGGAGCAAATAGCGAGCGCCGAAGCGACTCGAACCCGGGCTGCCACTACCGGGATAGGTCATGAGTCCAGCGCTCTCCCACTGAGCTACAGGGGCGGATCAGTCGTATATTGAATACCTTCGGAAAGTCACGATACACAAAAGGCTATTTAATACGGATGAACAATGAAACAGAACAAATTCGAAACAGAAGCGTTAAAAAAGAGCAGAAAAAATGAGGTCGGTTCTTATCAATGACTTGCCCAAAACAGGCGGATTTAATAGTCACATGCCTTCGCGATGCCTTCACCAATGTGTCTGATTTGTCTGGAAATAAAATAAAATTGGGCTCGTCCTAAGATGGTAAAGTCAGGAAATGACAGTGAAATATTTACTATCCCATGTAAGGGCTCATGCAACAAGTTGCATTTGGGGAAAACGGGAAAGGGACTGGAGACAAGATTAAAAGAGCACAAACACGACGTCTGAAACCATAATAGGTCAAATGCAATTGTCCTACATATTAAAAAATGTCAAAACTACCAGCATGGGGAAGAGCTTATGTTATTGAAGAAGGCATGTCCAAATCAATCAGAAAACAAAAATGGAAGTAGCTCATATTCTTTTAGATGCAGGGGCTTCGCCACGAGCCGGGAAATGGGGAGGGGGACGTAGGCATTCTGAAACCAATTCTTTCCATGTAACGCCCATAGGCGTTATGTTCAAATTTTAAAAGGTTGATATGGCCCTGTTTGCCGTGGTTGGGGGATAAATACCCTCGTTTTCGACGTCAATGCTTAGATGATACACTAAATTTAAAACCTGGTTTCTTTACCCGGGCAAAATCTGGAGCGAAAATTGCACTGAAGAGGAAGACGTAAAATATGAACAATGTCACCCTGTCGCTGTTCGTTGTGGCTTAGTTTTAGGAGATTATCAAATGGAAGGGACATGTCAAAACCCGAAACGTGTTATAACTATATTTTAAATAAATGCACAAGTAGCGCTTCTCTTAGTTTGCCTGAAGCTAATTGTGATTGCTTGACTAATTGTGATTGCTTGCGCAAAATGTGCTGTGCTTCAGCCTAAGGCTGAAACACATCACATCTTACGTCTCGCAGAAAAATCGCGTCTCGCAGGCAATCACGTCCTGCTTCTGGGACTGCTTCCTCGCTCGAAAATCTCGTCTAGCACGCAAATCGTGCGGAAAAGTTGAACTAGATTCAATTCTCTCGCGCGCGAGATAGATGTCACCGCGAAACCCACGATACGGGAGCGAGATTTTGCCGCAAGTTCGCAGCGGAGCTGCGAGGTGCGAGACGAGACGCAAGTGGAATGTGTTGTGTGTATTTCAATGGGAGTTGCAGACGCGATTTGAGTGCGAGTGAGCTGTGTTTCAGCTTCTAACCCGCGCTTGACCGGGGAGGGCAAATATTGCCCCCTGACGAGTTTTCACGATATATCACAACACAGTTGCACTATCAACGTGAAACTTTTAGTAACTTTTACCAAACTAATTTGATATCTTCTGTGAAAAAATTAATACATTTTTTAGATATAGCAAATTTTGTGACGTCACTACACACGAATTTGACGATAAAATCAGCCAAGCTTAAACAGTCAGTTCAAAGATCACATTGTGACTACAGTGCAAGCCAAAAACATCAAAAGATAGGAAATGTCAAGGGACTACACAATGGCTATCTCAAATTTTAACATTTTATTTTTGACCCAAAAAATAAAATAAAAATTGTGAAAATGTTCACAATATCAAAAACTTTAAAGATGCTATGAAACCGGAACATATGTTAGAGAATCACATATTGCAAATACCCAAACAAAATTTCAAGACAATATATTTATTTGTAAGTGAGTTATGTTTCCAGAAATATGGTAACAGATGACGTAATATTTTTAAATTGCGCTTTTTGGCTTCTTGACAAGTTAAAGATAAATAAATGTTGGCTATGTATTTCTGAGATTAAATTGGTCTAGAAACAAGCCTTTTTTGTTAAGATTTATTTCAAAATTTGACCTCATTTAACCTGAATTTGACCTCAGCTTGTCACTATTTTTATTTAAATGAGCTCAGACTGTACATTAATTATCACTATCGATTTCTACGTATAAAACAGTCCATAAAACATGTGTCGCATAACTTTTGAAAATCGTTTTCGGATAGTGACCTTTATGACCTGACCTTTGTCAAAAATCTTCATTTTTATCATGCGGGATGTGTATCAAACCTTTGGAAGCACTTCGGATGATCATGGTCGCATTCAAAGGTTATAGATGGAAAGTATGGTCCATAAACTCAAATATCTAGATTTTGACCTTTGACCCGACCTTAACCTGAAATGTAAACTCAATTAAAAAACAAATTTGCTTTAGATGCGTCTCAATGAGAGCTTTCGAACGCCACCTTACGAGTAGAAGACTACCAAGGGCAATATTTGCTCCCCCCCCCCGGTCAATGGTAAAGACCCCGGTCAAGCGGTGGTTAATATCTTTATGATTTAAATATTTATAATAATCACTGACGAAGACAAAGTTCGTCGAAACGATTGTATTTCTTAACTTGCATTGCATTGTCATTGATTGCGAATAAAACTGTAATGTCTGGTACATTACAAAAGAATATAATGCCCATGTTATACACAAGTAAAGGCAATAGGGGGAATATGATAGATGATAGCCTGCATGGAATATGGAATCATGCCTAGAAATAATGCAAAAACAACATTTTATACAGCTGAGGCTGTCAACAGTGTGTTTATTCTTGTAATAACTATGCTGTGCTATTTGTCTAAAACAGTCACATTGAACTCTCCTGACAATAAAATGAGTAACGCTTTGCTCTTTGACAACAGAGACATTTCAACAAGTCGATCGAGTCAAGTTAATCCGCTTTGGGGCTTGGCTAGACGTGGACTAGAATACAAGGACACGCTAAAAAAAGAGCGTTACAATGCCACTATTTTTACAGCTCTGGCGATATTTAAAAGCGAAGCATACAAATACAAACCTCGAATATACAGTCCAGCACGCCAAGCCTCGATCTATACAGATCAGTCCTTATTCGATCTATACAGATCAGTCCTTATTTCTCCATCCCTTACACGCCGGACACATCCCGCAGACAAGCTGAAATCCAATTGGGTCGTGTCTGTCCCGGCCTGCCATCGACGGCTGCCCGGGTTGTCGCCCCCTGGCAGACACTGCTAATCCCCCCCCCCTAGTCTCTTCATCAGAGGCTCTCCGGCGTTCACCGCCGGGGGGACGGCTGCTGTTGACAGCTCTGACGCGCCAATGACAGGCTCGACGTGGGACAGGAGACTCAATATTGCAGCCCGTCATTAGTATACTGCACTGCGTCAGCTGTCAATTGTGAAGATGTGCCTGGATGAGAATTATGCACTTCATGAAAATAGGGATAGTTATTCACAGCATATCTTGGGATAGAAAGACACGAACCATAAGCAATTCAGTGGCAGTATGGATTTAGTCCAGCACGCCAAGCCTCAGAACTGAGGATGGGCTACGCCTGAAACTGTCGTCTTTTTATCTCTTTTGATTCGTTTTCATTAATATATTTGATATTATGAGGCTATGGTTTGTATTGATTCTATTTTGCAGTATGGATTGTTTGATTCTACTCTATAGTCATTCCTGGATTCGTAGATCTGTCGGGTCCTAGTCCTAAGCTGATAAGTTCCAAAAATGTAAAAGCAAAACAATGGTATCACATTAGGCCCTCGCACTTCAGTCATAGATGGGCAAATACAAATGGTGGTATTATTGCTAAATGTGAGGCAGTTCCTCATACACACGGGATTGTGTTCATTCATGTCACTCATGTCACTCGTGTCATTCATGTCATTCACGTAATTCATGTCATCCATGTCATTCATGTCATCCATGTCATTCATGTCATCCATGTCATTCATGTTATCCATGTCATTCATGTCATCCATGTCATTCATGTCATCCATGTCATTTTTTGTAAATTCATGTTATTCAAGTAATTCTTGTCATTGATGTCATTGATGTCATTGATGTCATTGATGTCATTGATGTCATTGATGTCATTGATGTCATTGATGTCATTTGATGTCTTGATGGTCATTCGTGTCATTCGGTGTCATTTTCGCTGTCATTTCAGTCATTCATGTCATTTCATGTCATTCATGTCATTCATGTCATTCATGTCATTCATGTCATTCATGTCATTCATGTCATTCATGTCATGCATGTCATTCATGTCATTCATGTCATTTATGTCATTCATTTGATAAATACTTCAAATGATATATGCAGCATTTTCTGTTCTTCTGTAAATTTGGGAGAACAAAAATAATACAAACTTTGCGAGATAATCTTCAGGTGAACGCCATTTGACACCGGGTTACCACCCACGGGTACATCAACACAACTTAATTGAATTACATATTCAGTGAGGTATACCATCAGGTTGATGGATTACAGAGAAACAAAATTACACACCAAAGTCCCATGTTAATTAATATACTTCAGACCAAAGACAAATGTTACCAAGAAAGCGACCCTATGCAGGCGATTTATTTTGTCGACGAAAGAAAACAACACTATCTGGAAATTTAGCTGGCCGATATTTTATCCTGTCGCCGGGGCCGCATTAACCACGGCCGTGGTAATGAGTGTCGGTGGCCGGGGGACTTTTCATTTGTCTCTGACGGAGGTGGCGTCGTGGCTGGCGGCCAACCATCACATGCAATCAGCATACCGGACCAGCCACACCACACTGCAGCCAGTGACTCTGTCACCTGACTGGACCACGGCCCACGGGGAGGAGGACAGGTCAAACCTGACACCGAACGTCGGCGGACAGGACGATATGAGAACTGAGGATGGCAGGACTAATTCGGTCCGGCTATCTCCCTTCATTGGACCGCAAGAGGGCAGCTGATGAGAGGGGCTGAAAAAATGGGACGAGTGCCCAGTTGGCTTGTCCAATGTCCATCCCTCACGACGTAGCTTTCGGCCACGAGCAGCTGAATAACACAGCTCAGAGAGATGTTTCGATGAGCTCATAGGAACACAAGCAGACTTGAGTCCAAAGTTGGCTTAGAAGCTGGAGCGAGGCACGCTTATGATAGTACATGGAAATGGTGACTAGATACGGTGAGGGTGGAATGTGTCGACCAAATGGGACCGGAAACCCAGGAGGATAAAATAATCAAAACATTCTGCTGGCTGTGAGGCGAAAATTGTATGTCAAGAGACATGAACAAAAGTGATTTGAAGTAAAAACCGGCAGAGTGCAAACGCTTCAAATGTCTTAAAAGATGGAAACATCCACAGTACATACGCGTGTTTGTCCGAAAATACAAAGGTAATGTAGATGCAGACAATATAGAGCAAACGTGTCCAGGATTGCTCAGGAGCCACTTTGAGTGAGCCATGACCTGACTGCGGACAGTTTTATCGCACAAGAACTTGGTAAGTAGCGGGACTCTACCGATGGTATCATCTCAAAAGCAGTAGAAGACTACCAAGGGTATCATTTAGCGCGCTTAGAGAGCAGCTCAGCCATCCATGTATATGCTAATAAGACCATTAAGTGTGAACGAACGATGATTTCCCAGTAACTGACAATGACTCTACAGAAGACATAACTGACACAGAAGACACAACTGACATGGACAGCTTCTAAGCACTCCCCACAGTCGTCACATATCTGCAGTGGAGAGGTAAGAGTTAAGATGTGATTTATACGCTGGCCAGTCCAGAAAAGATCCACCATATCACACAGCCTGATGTAACAAGAAAACAGCGTCCACTGGTGAAGGAAGAGACGCTCATGAAAAGCACTGAGTCGTATTTTGGAAGATTATCGAGGGCGTTGCGTTGATGCCTCAACCATTACATGGCGTCAGGTTCCTCCCAGCGGCATAGTAGGTTCCTCACAGCGGCATAGTAAGCAAATCAAACCCTGGACCCCCATACCTAACTGACATTAATAGTATATACCTTGCAGTCCAGTAAATAAACAGCAACGAAGCGCTGCGGCTCAGCGAACAATAACCACACCACGTGCGTCGTACCCCGCCGCGCCACGATTGTTTCCAGCCGTCCGCACCACTGTAGGTGTGACGGACCGCTGACTCGGGGGGGGGATGAAGGCAGGCCCGCGCACGGATGTAGCGGATGTAGCGGATGTAGCGGATGTAGGCGGATTGTAGCGGATGTTAGCGGATGTGCGGATGTAGCGGATGTAGCGGATGTAGCGGATGTAGCGGATGTAGCGGATGTAGCGGATGTAGCGGATGTAGCCAGCCCGCTCAGGTATAGCTGGGCGGCTACTGACCGTCAATTGGTGCCAACCCGCCAGACACAGACCCGGATGGCCAATTAGCGCCTCAAGAGGACGAAAGGAAACTGTCTGGAGAGTCAATGTCCAAAAATTATGACAATATGCAATGAAGTTGTCAGAGTCCGCATTCACATGAATTAAAGAGAATGTTTCACCTTTCTGAAAGTTGTCAAATATACGCCTGTTGTAGTAAAAATATGAAGTAAGTGCTGCCGAAAGCGATGGGGATATTTGTTTCTTGAAACGTCACACAACTTTATATTTCTTATTTGGGACAAGGAAGTCATTATTGAGTTATAGAGAGCTATATAAAATAGGCACAATCTTTGTAGACCATCTTGGCGACTTGAATAAAAACCAGTCTTTATTATCGTACTCGCAGCAGGCAATCCAGCCGAGGTTCGAGACATATAAGTCGTTTTTCTCCCAAGAACAACATCTTGAAGTCGCTGTCAGCCAATCAGCGGTGGCACTAGCCTAGACGCATTTTACAAATTATTACGAGCGAGCGCGAAGCGCGGAGCGAGTCCTCATTGAATATCGGATTTTTCCTCATATAAGCGGCCGACCCGGCCGGGCACGGCCCGGCCGGGCCCGGGCCAGACCGCGACGCTGGTCACAGAAGCTTATATCTTTTGAACCCCGCATCCGATTGACAAGCGGTCTTTCCGCCATATGATAGCCCATGCTATGACATATGATTATTTTACATTTTTTTCTCATGTATGGGTCAAGCACGGCGCGTGGAGTCCGTGACACGTGCCGCGTCCAGGGTGGTCAGAAAAAGTATTATCCTGCCTGTAGCTGAGAAAACGGCTGGACATATAAAGCTAAAATTTGGTGTGAGGCTGGAAACCACACCATGCAATGTTGCACAGGTCAAACTCTGGGTCACATGCACGTGCGCAGCGTGCACCCCTGTTCCGTCCAGAAAATTACCTGGCAAAACACGTTGCAATACCGAACCCTCTATCTCGGCAACCAAAAGTCGCAAGACACGGGTCAAACACAAATGCGTAGAGAAAAGATGCCGCCCGGCCCGGCGTATGCACTAATGTGTTGATCACGGCGCGTGGTACGTGCAAAGTTACTGGCTATCAAGCGCAAATTCATAGGTTTTATGACTTCTTCACATTTAAATCCCAGTGCATCAGACCATATGGGGGACGTAGAACATGAAGAAAACACAATCAGTAAGTAGGCCGAATGATGGCAGTCACTAAAATGGACACTATACGAAATGATATAGGGTTATAGCAGGGCACGAGTAGATAACTGTAGAGAGGAAAGTATGTCGAGTGAAGGATATTATTGTAATTAGAAGTTTTAGGTAGGATTGTAGAGTACGATTAAAATTACAAGGAGGAGGAGAGAAGACAAACCGAGCCGGAGAAGCTTCAAAGACGAGGAGAGACAGAGCAAGAGGGGATGACGTAGAACGCCACCAACTGAGAGAGTGAGAGGCAGAGTGATGAGTAAGCGCGAGAGTCAAGAGTACAGTCACAGATTACAGAGACACACCAAAAAGAATTTTTGCCTTAACAACAGTAGAGAGATGAGCACTTGAGAAGAGAGAGATATGCAGAGACTTAAAAATGAGACACGGCTATGCAAAGCGTAAGAGTTAGTAAGCACAAGTATACGATTTGAGTTCGGAGAGAACTATTCTAGGCAGACGAGAAGAGACGCACAAGCGACAAGACGAAGAGAATAGAAGTCAGAGAACTGCATGCTTTGACAAGAGAGAGAGCAACTGCGACGTTGAGAAACGGGTGATAAATTGACGCGGTTTTATTCGGACTCGCTCGTCCTTCGCCGTTTAAGGCGTCTTACTGGTACTTTAATTATTTAAAACCCTCGCCCCGGTGGGGGGTCATTTTGACACCCCCCCTGAGGTTTTTCCGGACATAGCGGGAAAACTGCGGCGCGCAAGCGCCGCCGAAATTTTGCACAAGCTGTTTTGAACATCAATTTCCCACACTTTGATAAAACAAAATTACTTCAGGTCAACCGAGGTCAGGTCATCCAGGTCACTTTAAGTGACCTTGCCTTCCAAAAGTTTTGGTGAATCGTGCCAAAGCCACAGTTTTTGTTCGAAAGATTTGAAACTTGCAGGATTTCATAAGATTGTAAGTGCCTACAACTTGTTCATCTTGGATTTTTTGTATCGGTGACCTAAGGTCAGGTCAATTTTCTGACCTCCCCATTATAAGTGAATGGGAAATATAAGCAAATGCTTCCAATTCAGACAATATAAGACTGATCAAGCTAATTCTTTCAGAATCATGTTTTTTGGGATCGTTCTGGATGATCAAGGTGCAATTGTTGCTCATTGATCTCTACAAGGTCATTTGAGGTCATCTGAGGTCATCAACAATTATTTGCTAATAACTTTTGATAGAAAAGAGATAGAGACGATCAGTTGACACCACTGTGTTTGACTCGTCTGGCCGCATCGACCCATATGCAACATGACCTACCCTGGTCACCAAATGACCTTGACCTGAGGTCAAATTTTGAAAATGACCTTGAAAAGTCACGATGTATATGTTTCAAAGCGCCTTGTCGAGACAAACCCGATGGTGTTAAAGTCATTGCAAAACCTATTTAGCTTTATGGTTCATTATTAGATAAAAAGAAATTAAGGAAAACAAAATCTACCAAAAACTGCATTTTTGACCTTCGATGACCTCTGGAGCCTAAACTATTGGATCTGAAGCTCAATTTTGAGAACATCTGGTGCGATTGCAAATTTAATTAGTTTCGATTGTTTTTTCCCGTTAGTTCCTAAGCTATCATAGTTTACGAGATATACGGGTTGTTCGAAGCGAAGTCAAAAACTGTGAAATTTGACCTTTGATGACCTCTGGTGACCTCAATATTGACCTTAGCTAAAAATGGTCTCTGTAACATGAATGAACACGTTGAGAGCTTTCAAGCGTTTTTTTCCGCGTCTTTCTATCTCTTTTCGTTTTCGAGTTAGACGGGGGGTCATTTTGACCCCCCCCCTCCATGGCGAAGTTGTCTCGGAGGCCCACCCGGGCGCGGGTTAAATTGCTTACAAACGGTAAAGTTTGGGGATTATATTGGTAAATTATACTTGTTAATAACAGCCAAAGATAATGAATGGCCATCTCAGTTCATAAACAATACAACGGTGAAACATTCCATTTAAGATCTCACTCAAAATAAACTTAACATTGTAAAAATTGCTTATATTTGCTTTAAAATCCGAAAAGGTGCCAGTTTTGGGCGATTTCAGTTGCTTTGCTGCACCATTAGCCTTGATGGCCTCCCCTGGATCACCGCTTAATATCACTCCATAAGTCCGTAGTGTTGCCGATGCCGGCCTCGCTGCCCTATAGCCAGCGGAAGTGCGACTCTGAAGTGTGGGGCGCCTCGAGCCCTCGCTGTCGACATGCAGACCCTCGCCCTATGAGGGAACCTGTGTCGATGAGGGATGAGGTGAGGATGAGGGACCCTGTGTCGATGACGGATGAGGGATGATGAAAGCCTACAAGCACACATCGATCGGACCGACTGCACTGTTGGCTCGGCCCCGCGACCAGGCTGTTAACGTCGTGTGCGTTACGGGGCGGCGGCGATGGAAAAGTGTGGACACAGTGCGTTCGTTAGGACCCTCCACAGAATGGGGTTCCATTAGGGAAGTATGGGACATTGGAGTGGCCGTGCGGTACAGGGGAGAATAAAGACATTTTTGGAAATCGATGGAGGAGGTTGGGTAATGGGCTTAGTCTGGCCACTTGTTGGTGCGGGTTCAATTTTAACAACTTCAAAATTGAAATGGATGGAAACGGAAAGCCCATCTGGTCGAAAATAGGCCTACGCATTTGGATGAGCAGTCCCGGTGGTACGAGTGCCATACATGTGCTCTGTGGTGGTCTATGGCTTCCGAAGACCATTTTGCTTGGTTAGCCGACTAAAATATTGTATAGGGGTGGGGGGTCACCTTTTCTGCGGCCTGATGAAAGATGGAGAGAAAGTGTAATGTGAGTCCGATGTAACAGCATAGCAGTAAGCCGGTAATTGGGTGAGAAGGAGAACACATCGAATATGATCAGCTAAACGTGACAGCGTGATCTCAACAACAAACATGACACAAGCGATTCAAACAAATCTCCCCTAAGTAGAGAGCTGGTCTTGGACACAGGTGGTCGTCTCGCGGCGCTGTTATTGTCTCAGCGCCAGTCAGCTGCAGCGAGGAATGTGTGGGCGTGAGGACGCCCCCCCCCCCATCCCCCGGAGGCCCGATGAAGGCGACGTCGTCGCGACGCCGGTGGTCCCTCACACGGCCATGTCAGCTCTGTGTTTGCACTCTGCCTGTCGGTGAACAAAGACCGCTAGCTCGCCGTTCAATACCAACGGGCTTGCACACCGCAAATACAAACACAGTCGGCAGAAACGCCATCGGAAGTAGAGAGCGGGGAGGGCTTTACTTTACAGCCAGACGCGGAGAGAGGGAGGGAGGGAGGGAGGGAGGGAGGGAGGGAGGGACAGTCCAGCTGGCGAGGACAGCTGAAGGGCTGCCTCCCTCAGCGTCCACCGTCTCGGCGGTGTTGGAGCTGCTGCGCCGAGGCTCGGTATCCGATAAGACAGACAACAATGACGCCGATACCGACACTTCAAAGGAAGCCCCACGCCGCTCGCTTGTGTCCCGAGCACATCAAAGCTTTCGTTGAAACGTTTTGCCTGAAGCGTGTGAAGTTCGGGGTGGTGGAAACGTGGCAAGCCATCGCTCCATCGTGTGAAGTTCGGGGTGGTGGAAACGTGGCAAGCCATCGCCATCGCCATCGCCATCGCTCCATCCTCCCGCAGTAAGGAGGCATTTTCGCCCGTCTGCGACAGGACATTTCCGCGCGAGTCCCGCAGAGTTGGCCAGCTGCCAGCGCTGGGCCTGCCAGTGTTTATTTTCTTTCATCGACCGCTCAGCAACCGTTGGCTGCAGACGGTTTACAACAATGTTCCGAGCCCGCACATTTTTAGATCTCCGACAGAAGAAATCAAACACTAAACTGAACAAATAGATAGTGGGACGGTGGGCTGCCGCCGGAATGCAGTCTTTCAGTAGCCGAGTCGGTGTTCCTACCGGCCATTTCGTGGTCGAAGGCCGACGAAAAACATCAACAAAAGCGGAAGCGCCACAAACTCTGCCGTAAAAAATAGAAAGGTAATCAGAGAGTGGTCTATGGAATCAGCTGGAGTGGCGGCGATGGAGCGGTAAGGCTGGACGTGAGTCGAGAGAGCGGTACTTTACTGGAGCGGTAAGGCTGTAACGTGAGCGGTTAAGGCTGACGTGAGTCGATCGAGAGCGCTACTTTACGGAGCGGTAAGGCTTGTAACGTGAAAGCGGTAAGGCTGGACGTGAGTCGAGGAGAGCGCTACTTTTACTGGAGCGTAGGCTAACTCGTGAGGCGGTAAGGCTGGGACGTGAGTCGAGAGAGCGCTACTTACTGGCGAGCGGTATAAGCTGTAACGTGAGCGAGGCTGGGACGTGAGTCGATTGAGAGCGCTACTTTACTGGAAGCGGTAGGAGTAACGGTGACGTAGGCTGACTGATCGAGAGAGCGCCCTTTTACGACGCGGTAGGCCGAACGTGAGCGTGAAGGGTGAGACGTGAGTCGGAGAGAGCGCTCTTTACTGGTAGCGGTAAGGCTGTAACTGAGCGGTAAGGCTGCGACGTGAGCGAGAGAGCCGCTACTTTACTGGAAGCGGTAAGGGTACAGTGAGCGGTAAGCGCTGGACGGTGAGTCGGAGGAGCGTGACTACTGGAGCGGTGAGGCGTAACGGTGAGCAGTAGGCTGGACGTGAGTCGAGACGAGAGCGCTACTTTGAACTGGCGGTACGGCTGTAATTGAGACGGTAAGGCTGGACGAGTCGAGAGAGCGAGTACTTTCATGAAGCCGGTAAGCACCTGTTAAACGTGAGCGGTAATGCTGAGACGTGAGTGAGAGAGCGCTACTTATCTGGAGCGGTTAAGGCTGCTAACCGTGAGCCAGTTCAAGGCTGGACGGGTCGAGAGAGCGCTCTTTACTGGAGCGGCTAGCTGTAAAAAACACGTGAGGTAAGCTGGAACGTGAGTGAGAGAGCGCTACTTTACTGGAACAGAGTAAGGCTGACTAATGTGAGCCGGCTAAAAGGGGGAAAGGGGCGCTTGGGGGGGGGCGGGGGACGTCGGCGATGAGAGCGCATACTTCACTGAGCGGAAGCTTCATAACCGTGAGGTTTCAGGCGACCGTGAGTCGAGAGAGGCGCTACTACTACACGGCGGAGAGACACCAAAGCTGTGAGATGTAAGATGCATAAGATGTATAGGCCTGACTCGGGTATTTATGAATCTTGGGTACGTGCAACCGTCCCCGCATGCATGTAAGCGCTGGAAGTCAGCGTTAAACAGCGTTTAAAAGAAATACAGCGTTATATTCACATAACTCTGACCAATAGTAACACAGTTGATCGATAGAAACTTCATCGGACTCGGTGAGACGGTAGTGACTGTTTTCAAAAGGGTCTTCTGTTTCGAAAGTTTGTGCAATTTAAGCTGTTAAAGGGAATGTTTCACTTCTCTGAAAGTTGTCCAATGTACGCCGCTTGTGGTGCAAAATATGAAGTAAATTGCTGCCGAAACACGATCTGACATTGTTTCTCCGACAACACACGTGTCTCAATTATCATGAAATTAACTTAATTTTAGATCGGCGCTGGATGACGTCATATTGATGAATTTTTGGAGATAGACAAAACTTCCACGTGCAATATGTATGACTAGTTGTATGGCTATGATATGAGCAAATAGTAAAACAAGTCTCCGTTTACATCAACATGTTGAATACAAAAGGGTGACGGACATCGGCTTTAAGAGGCTACACAATTACACTAGGGCCTTGAATATTTTTGCAGATGTCAAAACCAACTTCAAATTTACTTTTCTAGACCTACTGTGGGTGTTTTAACGCTACAATACTTAATTTCAACTGAGAATCCAACAACTTGGCCATCTCAACTCAAATCTTATGTTAATGTGAAACATTCCCTTTAAGTGACCAGTGTACGAAATGGTTCACAATATTTACATTTCCAAAATATGTGTTTGAAGAACAATGTTTGAGGAAAGGCTATGCTGAAATGAACAAGTTCAGTACAAGATGAAGGACCCTGTTTAAGTGCAACTAATAAGTCATTTAAAATTTCACGAGGCATTCTTCGGCACCAGTTAAAAACTGTTTAGGACGGTAGATTTCGAGCACTTCAGTGTTCTTCATCAGCCTTATTAAGTCATCGTATTCAAGTCCTTTATTTAATTCATGCATTACAACAAATGTGTATATGAACGTCTATTTATATGTGCATTCTCTTCAAAAAACAAAAATGACTTCATTCAGGCTTCATATCACGCTTCCATTTCAGCTTTGGGCAATGTTCAAGCTGGTTTAATTACCACTATTTGTCATGTTCATGTTGAAACGTCACATAAAATATTCCCTAAATATATGGTAGAACATTCCGGTATACATTTTTAAACCACACCATTTAGGAAGCAGCTTCAGGCAACAACGACGTGAACGACTTATTTACGAAACCTTATGAAAGAAGCGTACATGAAATGGTATCAACTAACACGCAAGACCCTTCTATTCTCCCTCATAGTAAAACGACGTCTCATAACGTGTTTTAAATATTTACTGCGCCTTTGCATATGCTGGAATCAATTTTAGATGCCGTCTGTTGAGGCCGTATTAGCTGGCACGTTTGACGTTCCCTATATGAGGATGAGGAGCTCACCCACTGCTGGTGTTCTGTTTGTGCTATACTTATGTACTTGTCACATTGTGATGCCTAATCAATATTGATTGATTGATTGATTGCTATAACTACTTATATCATAAATGGACATTTCAGCGAAAGGTTATTTTCTTTAATTGTCTATCATATCCAAGACTGGGCTTCACTTTCGCTAACTTTTCCGAAGAGCCCCTCATAACTCACCCCGAAGTGGCCCTACCCTCTCTGACGTCGTCCGATCTAAATTTGAGCCTATATGAGTCATCGAAGGCGCCCACCAATCAACGAAAGTGGCGCATTGATTATCGATTCTGCAGGCGGCCGGCGCAGAATGAACGGGTCAGCGGTAATTCATCTGTTTGGCTGGCAAACTTCAGAGTAAGCGGTGCTCCGCCCGCGTCAGCTCGGCTACAATTCGAGCGGTTCAGTGACCGCATGACAAACACCGTCGTGGCACGACAGAGCATGACAAACACCGTCGTGGCACGACAGAACATGACAAACACCGTCGTGGCACGACAGAACATGGACAAACACCCGTCGTGCACGACAGAGCATGACAAACACGCGTCGTGGCACGACAGAGCATGACAAAACACCGTTTCGTGGCACGACAGAAACATGACAAACACCCGTTCGTGGCCGACAGAGCATGACAAAACACCGGTCGTGCACGACAAAGCATGACAAACACCGTCGTGGCACGACAAAGCATGACAAACACCGTCGTGGCACGACAGAACATGACAAACACCGTCGTGGCACGACAGAACAATGGCTATCCTGTCTCCAAGCAGGTCACTGGATACGACCATGTAGGACGCAAACGGAACGGAGCAAACCACCGTGCTCGTACCTTGAATGATTCCTCAGAAAATATAGAAGATAATCCTGACGATTTCTTCCTAGGACAGCCTCCAAATGTGAGTCCCTGACGAAGTCTCTGATTTTTAACCAGGGCCTTCTTCCGGGCTGCGTAGTCTATAGTACTAGCCCTATTTCCACGTGCAGTTTAGACTGGTTTAAACTGGTCCGTGGACAGTTTAAAGTGTGTCCAGCAGCCCAGTCCGGGTGCCTGTGGGCGGGTGCAGACCACCAGGTGCTAAGTATTGAGCGGGGACCGACCGCCCACTGCTGCAGGGACACCCAGCTGAACCGGGCCGCCGCGCGCCACCGTCCCGCAGTCGTACCCACCGCTCACCACTCGAGACCAGTCATCAAACCCGACCCGAGTCGCGTTTGATTGCTTCATCAATCAAACATCACAAGTTTGCCCGACCGCCTTTCAATGAAGCCGAAAACGAGACTAATTCGGCTGACCTGCTCGTCGAGCCGCCCCCCCCCCCGCACCGCCCCCGGCGCCGTCAGAGGGGGGATTGACAGCGGAGGGGACGGAGGATTACCCCTCTGGCCCCCTGTTGGACCGGCTGGCGCCATTGTCGGAGGCGCTCGGAGGGTTCCTATGTGTGAGCTTCTGAGTGAGTGCTGCAGTAGATAACAGCTGGGCAATCGACACGGTGCCTGAGACTGCCGACATCAGATGTATCCTACACGGCCCCTGATGTATCATATACGGACCCTGATGTAACCTGGATGGCCCCTGATGTAGCCTGGATGGCCCCTGATGTAGCCTGGATGGCCCCTGATGTAGCCTGGATGGCCCCTGATGTAGCCTGGATGGCCCCTGATGTAACCTGGATGGCCCCTGATGTAACCTGGATGGCCCCTGATGTAACCTGGATGGCCCCTGGATGGCCCCTGATGTAGTGGAGGTTTTATTGTTGTCCCTAATGTCTTATTTAATTTCAATCCTGTATTTTATATGTTTTCAGTTTCCTTCGTACACAATCTGAATACCGCCTGCTCCCTGTGACTCCCTGGGTTGATGCGAGGGCAGAGGATCCAGGCTGATGCCACTCTCATGTCCCCCACACTGACGGCCGGATTACGAACAAATGGAGCGGGAAATGCAAACGGGGTCGTGAGATCAGCCCAAACAAGTCTATCTTCATTCAATAAAGTAAAATAACAGTATGGGTTCATCTTATTGGCTGCCGTACTCGTGCAGTCATACCGAAATCACAGCCCGTCGAAAAAAGCTGCACGAAATAAATGAAAACCAATCCGTTCTCTCTTCCGTAAAAAGCTGTGTCATGACATTCGAAAAGTGGTTGAGTCACTGAGTGCATTGGTCTGGCAAAGCAGTACCTCAGAGACTTGCGAGCAGCCGACCATATAGGTATCAAATCGATGGCACCACTACTGGCAGACAGACGGCGCCAGAGACATTTAATCAAACACCGCAGACGGCGCCCGTTCTTGTGATTGAAGTGAGACGCCTATCGGGCTTCAGATAGTCCCCGGAGCATCTCGAACCAACTTCCAGGCGAATGACTTCCGCAATCCGAACCCGCCTGACCCTCCAGCCCGCTGGCTGAGACCAGTTTAAAGGCGCCTTCTCCCGACTGATGGAGGCCAGTATCGATATCTATTTAGTCTCTAAATGCGGCGATAATGGCCGATAGCCTCGGCCATTATTTCATGATCGGAATGTCCCTGGTGACTGACTGTCAGTATTTCGCCAGACCATAGATCTGGAGTCAGGGCTCAGGTGGTGGCCCGTCCACGAGGCTCTGGGCTCGTGCGACGGGGCATTGACGGGACATTGACGGGACATTGACGGAACATTGACGGGAACATTGACGGGACATTGATGGGACATTGATGGGACATTGACGGGACATTGACGGGACATTGACGGGACATTGACAGGACATTGATGGGACATTGATGGGACATTGACGGGACATTGACGGGACATTGATGGGACATTGACGGGATATTAACAGGACATTGACGGGACATTGACGGGACATTGACGGGACATTGACGGGACATTGACGGGACATTGACGGGACATTAACGGGACATTGACGGGACATTAACGGGACATTGACGGGATATTGACGGGACATTGACGGAACATTAACGAGACATTGACGGGACATTGACGGGATATTGACGGGACATTGACGGGACATTGACGGGACATTGACAGGAATGATAAGACTGACGGAAGTGTTACGGTAGTTCGGGGAAGTGCCAGTACTGGCTGGACTGATTGGACACTTACAGGACTGTCGTGACCGATGGGACACTGGTGGGACCAATGGGACACAGCACAACTGGTACCGATGGGACACTGCTAAGACCGATGGGACACTAACGGGACTACCGTGACCGATGGAACATTTACTGGACTGGCGGGACTGGCGGACTGGCGTGGCTGAGGGGGCTGAGGGGGCTGAGGGGGCTGAGGGGGCTGAGGGGGCCTGAGGGGGCTGAGGGGCTGAGGGGATAAGGGGATAAGGGGGCTAAGGGGGGCTTAAATGGGGCTAAGGGGGCTAAGGGGGCTAAGGGGGCTAAAGGGGGCCTAAGGGGGCTAAGGGGGCTAAAGGGGCTAAGGGGGCTAAGGGGCTTAAGAGGGCTAGGGGCTAAGGGGGCTAAGGGGCTAAGTGGCCTAAGGGGGCTAAGGGGGCTAAGGGGGCTAAGGGGGCTAAGTGGGCTAAGGGGGCTAAGGGGGCTGAGGGGGCTGCTGGGACTGATGTAACATTAGCGGGACTGACCGGTCGACACTAATGTAGCCGCCGTTTGCCCAGTCGCTAATAGTGGTTCGTTCGGGAAGCGGCACACAATGGCCAGGTCAGCGGGACGCCGCCCCAGGCGTAATTGGGAGAGGGACCCCACGTGCGCCGGGGATGGTCTGCTTCCGGACTGGACTGGCCCACCGCTGCCGCCGCGCCGGACGGGAGTGATCCACGGCTGAGAGTGGGAGGAGGAGACCGTGGATGGTACTCGGCCCTGTGAGAACGGTGAGAGTGGGAGGAGGAGACCGTGGGCGGTGCTCAGCCCTGTGAGAACGGTGAGAGTGGGAGGAGGAGACCGTGGGCGGTGCTCGGCCCTGTAAGAACGGTGAGAGTGGGAGGAAGAGACCGTGGGCAGTGCTCGGCCCTGTGAGAACGGTGAGAGTGGGAGGAGGCGACTGTGGGCGGTGCTCGGCCCTGTGAGAACGGTGAGAGTGGGAGGAGGAGACCGTGGGCGGTGCTCGGCCCTGTGAGAACGATGAGAGTGGGAGGAGGAGACCGTGGGCGGTGCTCGGCCCTGTGAGAACGGTGAGAGTGGGTGGAGGAGACCGTGGGCAGTGTTCGGCCCTGTGAGAACGGTGAGAGTGGGAGGAGAACGGTGAGAGTGGGAGGAGGAGACGGTGGGCGGTGCTCGGCCCTGTGAGAACGGTGAGAGTGGGAGGAGGAGACGGTGGGCGGTGCTCGGCCATGTGAGAACGGTGAGAGTGGGAGGAGGAGACCGTGGGCAGTGCTCGGCCTTGTGAGAACGGTGAGAGTGGGAGGAGGAGACTGTGGGCGGTGCTCGGCTCTGTGAGAACGGTGAGAGTGTAAGGAGGAGACCGTGGGCAGTGCTCGGCCCTGTGAGAACGGTGAGAGTGAGAGGAGGAGACTGTGGGCGGTGCTCGGCCCTGTGAGAACGCTAGTAGTGGTAGGACGTGTTGAGCTATGAGTTAGCGATGGTACTTAGCTACCGGCCGCAGATAAAAACAGCTGTACTGTTCTTTTCAGTTTAACCCTCGCCCTACGATCAGCTTTTCTCACCTTCGCCCTACGGGGGGGGGCTGAAAGCCCCCCTCCCCCACTGTTTACTTACCAACCAAGCAACATTGAGCAACGCGGTAAGAACCAGCATGTTCCTCTTGAAATAGGTCCGAAAATGCAGCCAGCATTGGAGGCTGTTTTGAATCCCAAAACAGGTTCGCGATGTATTACAGGGTTTTGCTCGACTGTTATAACATAGGTTGAATAGAATTATCCGATTGAAATCAGAGGAAAAATGGGATCGAAGAATTTAGGATGTAACATGAGTGGGCCGGAACTTTATCTAAGCGTTGGCTCATGCAGACAAAAGAACCGACGTTGCTAGGTTTCAGGTATAAGGCCTCATGCACCGTTACTGACCACAAATACTTTGTTGCCAAAAATTCAGGTTAGAATCAGTCCATTGTGTTTCGTTTGTGATAACGCACAGAGAGACCATAATGCAATTTGTTTGTCTATGTCCCCAAAGTAAGATGTATCTGGATCAGTATACATGTATGATACAAAAATAGGTTAGGTCATAATATAACGCTAGACAAATTTTAAAATTATTATGGTTTGAAAGCGATTATCCAATACCCAGCAGACGAAATAATGATTATACAAAGGTTGGTTTCTATTAGCAAAATATTACATATATAAACTAAAGCAGCGAATAGTGTATTAAACCACAGCGGCAATGGCAGGGAGTTCATTAAGTCCACAACAATGCAGAATTCATGTAATGCTCCAGCAGACCGAAGTAGGAAGTTGCTTACGAAGCGCATAAAAAAGCTATGCGGATGAGCCCTTTCACATGACAGTAAGTCGGGACGTCGGGAGGGATAGAATAGGGGCTAGCATAAGACTGCCGTATAATTCACATGATGTTTAGGTTGTATGATTAACTATGCCGCGAGTGTGAAATGTGTATACAATGTGGATACATGAAAAAATCTTGTTAGCGGCTGAGGAAGGAAGCCCTAACGCGAACCGGGCTAACCCGAGACGCCTTCGCATGATTCATATTTGTGCGCCCCCCGCCCTAACCCAATCGGGCCAACCTGGGACCGGCCCGTATAAGGACCGGTCGGTCGCCGGGCGCGGCGGCGCGCCCAGTCTTGGGACTGACGGGTCGCGCGCACGGTCGCCGAAGGGGCACTGGCCCGGTTCAAAAGAGCGGGCAGTAGCGGGGCGGGGCAGAGGCCGTCTGAGCGCCGGGTGGAGTACCCACAGCTTCCCGGCGGGGCGGTAACGCCCAGGCTCCCGGAGCCGGGGACGGCTATGCCAACGCTTACGGGCACGTTCCGTGCTTGGCGCAGACGGGCCGCACATTATTCTGATGCTGGTGAAATGGTTCATGTTGATGTGTGTGTGTGTGCGTGTCTGGTGTTTTTGGAACGCTTTGTAAATACATTAAAAGACAAACAATATTCCATTAAAACATGTTGCTGTCATGTATTGAATCAGACAACAATCACAGTACAGTAGATATTCTGCGTCCCTCGTCATATTAAGGAAGAGCATCCAGATTGGGACTAGAGGTAAAACAGCATACTACGAACAAGCATTCATGAATAAGCTAAGTGCGCCGCCGAGCACCACCAACGTTACACGCCACTCAGTTGTACCACGTACTACCGGACTCGAGAGCAGCAGCCTGCCTTAAGTCTGCGTCTTGAATGGCGCCATTCTTAGGTCTCTAAGGTCTGGGGAAGACCATTGGAAACAATACACCACAATGGACAAAACGCCTTGCCCCAAGAACCCGTCTTAGGCTCGAGCGCACGACAACTGCCCGTCTGTCTGTGTTTACACTGTCGAGACATAGAGAAACATTTCCGCGACATCATACGGAGACCAGTTTGCGAGCAAGATTTTGTAAACACAGCTGATGGTATGTGACCAGTTGCTCAGCACGAAGCCACTTAAGCTCATCAAGCATTCCAGATATGTAATCATATTTACGGCGACCACTAATGACACGAGCACAGAAGTTTAAAAGCTTTTGAACCCGATGAAGCTGCATCTTACCACAGGTGCGTAAATAGATTACTAATCCTGTATCGAGCTCACTACTAGGGCGTCACAACAAAGGCCAAGGTATATGATGGAAGGACGTGCCTCGAGTGAAGACAGGCGATCAGGGCACCAATTTTTTTTTTTTTGTTTTTGTGCACTCTGGCGCCCAGCTGGACTAATGTGGTCGTCAAAGGAAAGGTGTCCGATCCATACAAGACCAGCTTTTTTACTACACGGCTTTCAGCTACAACGGATGTTCCAATTTGATTTCGATCGGGGGGAGATTCACGCAAAACGTAATTTTTGGTTCCGAAAACAATAAGCTGAGTTTGAGGTGTTTACTTTCATAGAATTAGAAGCTAAACAGTCCGAAACCACGGCAAGGGTGTTCTCCAATGGAAGAAAATAAGTGCTGTGGGGGGGGGAGGGCGATTGTCTGTTTTTTGCCGGTTTTCCAAAATTGGACATCGTCAGCAATTGAGCATTTCGGCGTCATTAGCGTGCACCATGGCAAAGGTCTTAGAGAAATTGAGAAATAATTGGGCCAAGTGCTGTCCCCTGATCACTCCCATGGTGTTGGGCAGGGATGCCGAGCGACAATCTGACCGCTTCCTGTCACGGGTTTTTGCACCTGCTGGGAGTGACCGCTAAGATATGACTCAAACCAGCGCGTGTCTACATTATACAATCTAAGTTTGGAATCACAAAGAGCGTCATGGTTCACGACATCAAGCCATTTTGAGAGGTCAGCTAGAAGCAAGTATCGTAATTTCAGTGTGTCGCATACCAGAAGAGATGCGGTCGAAGCACCGTGAGTGCTGTTTCGTCGAATGGCGCCGCCCTGTACGCGTGCTGAGTATCGAGAAACAGGGCGGTGTTTTTCAAAGTACCGCTGAGTTGATGGTGACAACACGTTTTCGACAATTTTGGCTATACCCGGTACAACGAAATCGGTCGAATTTGGAGGGATCGACACGTCGGAGCGTTTTAGCAGAGGCGTGACTAGGGGTGCTTCCAGGCTTGCGGCACTGAGCGCGGTCAAACTAGAGTTGACAATATCTAGCAAGACGTGCCAAAGCCATGAAGCACCGCTTGCAACATGTAAACGCTAATGCATCACTCCGCAAGATTTAGACGATTTCATGTTAGCAAGAGTATAACAAAGTGATTCAAGAAGTCACAGGCTGAACTTTAAACGAAGCAGGTTGACACGCCGGCAGTAAAACGGGCAACACGACAGGCGGAAGGAACACACGGCAGTAGTGGGACCGACACACAAAATAACGTTGAGCGCGTCAGGTTGTACATTTAGGACAGTGACAGCACCCGACCTACCGCCCCCAATGATTGGCTTGAGGTATCTAAATTTGTCATGTGAGGTATCTAAATTTATGCAATTTTTGAGGTTTCAGGTCAACGGGTGACCTTCTAGGTCAAGTGAATGACCTTGACTCGACCTCGTCAAAAAAAAAAAAAAAAAATGTTGTCAGAAAACTTCAAAATGATAAATTGATAAATGCAAATAAAATGACATTTTCCTAAAGCCGTTTTTTTCCAGAATTACAGAAAAGGTACTAATTTGTTCGTATCTGAAACCCTGAAAAATCAAAAAGCTGACTTAAAAATGACGTCATGAATTTCTTACACTTAGGAAGACATCACTTAGTCAAAAATAGAGGCATTGCTTTGGAATTTGCTTTGGTTACTGTCCATACTCAGTTCTCTCACATATATTCCTTTGTTTTAATGTTTGAAAACAATTGAAGGGATTGTGCCCAAATTATCAGTTTTATAATTTTTGGGGTCAAAAACGAAAAAAATCTGAGACCGGCATTTATAAAATGTTATTTTATATTTTTCCGTTTCTGTTTGCAATTTGCTGCAAAACTCTATTTTCTACAATTTTGTTCAAAAAATGTCATTTTTGACAGACTTGACGTCACAAAAAACGTCATTAGGTATCTTCCAAACTACTCAACCAATTTCAATACAATTTTGACAGCATACGTATAATTGTTGCAAACTTAGCTACTAAAAATGTCAGCAAGATGCGTATAATGTGTAAGCCGTTATTCAAGAACAATCTGGCAGTCCCCCCTCGTAGGGCGAGGCTAAAGTACAAAGTACAAGTGGTTTAATTTAACTTAACCCTATTCCCTGCGGAGGCAGATTCTGCCCCCGGTAGTTTTTCGCCCGCCGCTTCTGAACCATTAAGTATATCGTCTTGAAACTTTTTGATTTTTTCCCAATATGAATGACGCGTGTTCTGTGAAAAATTGGGAAAAATCGGTAAAGCAGAGGCGGCTCCAGGGTCATGTTTTGGGAGGTCGTTACGAATGCGGTTGTGCGGCGTATACTTGCTTCGTAGTTTGCGGTGGAATAAAAACGTCAGAAACTAAGTCACTGCTATATACATCATACATAATTGGATTATGCATATTTTTGGGCAGAGGCGCACTCAGGTACATAAGATGGGAGGTAATAGCCTCCGTCAATTTAGGCCCCAACTTAAAATAAGCAAGATGATAAAGGGCGTTCCGCACATGGTGCCCCCCACGTTGTTTACCTGAATCCGCCTATGCACAATATGTTAAATTTAACAAATTACAGCAGCAAATCCCACATATGACGTTCCCACGTCCCAAACACTCACGAACAGCAAATATTTTTTATCAAAAATCCCCGATTTGTGATCCCTGAGTACGCCTATGATTTTTCATTTTTGTACTTGTCCCTTTCATACATTAAATACCATGACATTGAAAGCAAAAAAGCGTTTTTTGCATGAAAATCGGTCGAATTGCATGGCCACAATGACCTTTCAAAGAACACTCAAAGTTTATGCATTTTTTGCCACCTGGCCCTCATTAAAAAAAATGGGTCCCTAAAGAAAGATTTTGTCACGTCTAATCGAATGGTGTTTGTCTCATCGAAATCGGCCGAGCGGTTCTCGAGATCTCTGTGGGGCAATCTGCCCCCCCCCCCCCCACGCAGGTTAACGTAATTCTGGCCGCCCGCAGGAAATAGGGTTAATTGCGCATCATTTGGTGAAATTTAACACTACAAAGATTATAAACAATTTGATAAGAACAATGCGATAACATTACCGAAACTCACAAGATAAACAAAATATAAATACGTTTGATCTGCATTGCCGAAATAACCGTCCTAAAAAAAGGGTTTCATCTACTGACATGGAGTGCCACCATGCCTGGTCCCAGTCCAAGTCTGAGTCTCTTTTCCAGCACCGCTGCAGAACCGGGAGCCACTTTACCGCCCTACTCTAGATAGAATTAAGCCAATTTATTTTCTTTTTACCTACTGATCTGTACTTGGCAGAAATACGGAGCCAACCGGAAGCCGTGAAAAGAAATTTGCATTTGAGTTAGGCTGGGCAAAATTGGACACCGACCCAGCAAAAGAGTTCTTTCGAAACCTGCGCCGGGCGAGATTTATAAGAGATAAACAACGTAGACTAGTTTGAGTTGGCAAATTAAAGCCACCCATTTATGCCATACGATTACTTTTCTTGGAGGATTGGCAATTTTTGGCAAGATTTACTGAGATATTACTCCCGAAATTGTCTCGTGTGCCGGACAGTCAGCTCATTTTCTTGTTATCTAACGGATACGTCACAGGGCTCTTCCCTCCTGAGTTGAGTGCTCGCCACACTTTGCAGACAGCCTGGTGGGCTACGTTATAAAGACAAAGCGAGTCGACACTCAGCCAACTGGGCCATCTATCACTCCCTCAGCGGCATCGACGGCATAACCAGTCCCAAAGTTACCATCAGTTTCGCTGAGCTGTCAGCGCCAGATGGTTCCATTTGTCGCTCTACGGCTCGTGTAGCTCTGCCCCGTACCGCAAGATGGCCTTGCCAATCGCCAGTACTGTTTGTGTTTATAGATCACCTGCTGACAGCTCCGGCTGCGGCTCCTCCAGAAGCTAACAGATGTCTGCAGCGGGGGCCGCCAGTAGCAATAGCAAGCCACATTGCTACTGCGAGCACCTGAATCGACCCGGTCGCCGGTCCTGCCCGGTCTGACATCGGCCCTTCTAGCCACGTCATCACTGCCGCTCCCCGAAGTCTATTTCGCCGACGTTCCTTGCCGCACGCATCATTAAAAGTCCGATCAAAGCCGCTTGGATCAGCCCTTTAGGAGATAAAGCGTCCGGTGATTTCTCCCAAGGGCCCGGGGGCTGGCCGGATTGAGGTCTGCCCCGGAGATGTGGGTCCGCACAAAGAACGGCAACACGCTCGCCAAACTTGGCCACCGCTCGCCGCTCTAGCCGGGCACGCCACGTTCCGGATCGAGGAAGTTTCTCACGTCGGCGTGAGACGCCGCCGGCTGTGACCGAGAGTTTGGCAGTCACGGCGACTGGTTGGTGGCATAAGATTCTGAAGCACATACGCCACACTCAGCTATCGCTCAGGTAGGTAATGGAAAGGGAAAACGATTGGGCATGGCCTGCTAGGGCGCTACTGGTTATGTTTAGTTCTGACATTTATACAACTCTCAGGCAATGGAAAGGGAAAACGAGTGGGCATGGCCTGCTAGGGCGCTACTGGTTATGTTTAGTTCTGACATTTATACAACTCTCAGGTAATGGAAAGGGAAAACGATTGGGCATGGCCTGCTAGGGCGCTACTGGTTATGTTAAGTTCTGACATTTATACAACTCTCAGGTAATGGGAAGGAAAATAGATCGGGCAAGTCCTGCTAGGGCGCTACTATACATGGTTGTGGCATTTATATTTGTACAAATGTCAGATCAGGAGCGGCGGAAGAGGGGTGACAGCTTCCAGCCTTCCACACTCAAGAAGTAGGGGGAAACATGATTTTGCCCCCCTCCCATAGTTTTTTAAGGGCCATCTAAGGAGTTATTTATATTTTTACCGAAAACAAATTACCAAAGGCCTCGGAATGCCCCCAGTCGCCAGCCTGAGGAGCCCTCTAGGCCAACAGAAGGCCCATAATCAGCCTGAGGGGGCCCTCATTCGAAATGAGGGTCACTCAGTCGGAATGAGGGCCCCTCGGTAGACCTGAGGGGGACCTCCGAAGGCCGGATACTTCAACATGGGCCTGTCCGACGTTTTTTTGCGACGAGTTCGAGGCCCTGCAAAATATAGTGGCCTAAATCCGAGGAAATACCATGTAACACTTTGAGAGGCTTTGTCTGTGGGGGAGGCTTTGGCCGAGGGGCCCCCTGAATGTATTTGCCCCACATCCGAACATACATTCCACCGCCATTGTGTCAGAATGGTTGTTTGCTATTTGGGTTTACGACAGCTGCCGTTAAATCCCGTCGGCAAAGCTCGGTTCATTCCAAGTTATAGTGGTAGCCAAACTACACCTTATTTAGCGGGCTTGTCGATAAATCGAATCCCGATCCCTAGCAGAACAACAATGATCATAACCTTGTGATAGCTTGGCACCTGAAATAACTAGGCAATTAAACTTGTACAATGTACATGTTTGAAAGTGTCCGCAGATCGATCCCAATTCTCTGCATTACAATGTCACACTGGCAAACACGCAAGGTTCCGTCATCATTACAATGTCACACTGGCAAACACGCAAGGTTCCGTCATCATTACAATGTCACACTGGCAAACACGCAAGGTTCCGTCATCATCGTTATGTAACATGATCACCCGCATCATGATTGGTCCAGACTGTTGTTGACTCAGCGGTCCTGGAGCTACATTTTGCATGAGCTTTATCGCTGGAGCAAACGCAACAACCACAAATTCATTCCGTGCTAAATGTCCGCCACACAGAGCAGTCATCAAATACTAACAGGACGCGAACCAGTACCGAGAGATCGAACGGCCCCATATCGAATGGCGGTACTGCTGGTCGATGGAATTTGTGAGGCAGTTTCGCCAACTTGTCCAAACAGCTGCCCCAGTGTGCCGTTCTGAGGCAGCCGCCCCGCCGCCACTCGTGGCTCCGCCCCGCCGTCACTCGTGGCTCCGCCCTCAGTGTTTGTCTGGACATAAGCTCCAGCAGAACCAACAACAGGTCTTAGCGTCTGACCAGTCCTGTCTGGACATAACTCCAAGCAGAACCAAACAACAGGTCTTAGCGTCTGACCAGTACCTGTCTGACATAAAGGCCTCCAAGCAGAACAACAACAGGTATTAGCGGTCTGACCAAGTCAACTGTCTGGACATAAGCTCCAGTCGAACCAACAAACAGGTCTTAGCGTACTGACACAGTCCTGTCTGCGACATTAAGCTCCAGCAGAACCAACAACAGTTTCTTAGCGTCTGACCAGTCCTGTCTGGACATAAGCTCCAGCAGAACCAACAACAGGTCTTAGCGTCTGACCAGTCCTCTCAATAGACCCACCACTCGGAATCATTCGAGCGCACCCCCACACCCCCCTCCTCCCCGAGCCGTCCTCCGTCAGCCAGGTGCCGGGCCCCCCTCCCCGAGCCGTCCTCCGTCAGCCAGGTGCCGGGCTCGTGCAATGCACGCCACAATTCCTGACACCCATGGCGGCGAGCCGCCGCACCATCGCTGTCGCCGCCGCCGACACCGCCGCTGGTCGCTCCGTCACCTCTTCAATTATTCACACGGCGTCAGTGTGTTTTGACAGGCGGGCGCTGAAGTGCCGACTGGCGTACCTCACGTCAGCAGTGGGCGGCGCGAGGCTCGCGTGTCGACCAACCCATGGCGGTGGCATGCTGGACGGGCGTCCGTCAGACACCGACCGCCGCCGTCGCCGGCGGTGGCTACGGCGGCTACGGCGGCTACGGCAGCTACGGCGAGTGCTCGAGACGGTCTCGAGGCGGTGCAAGGAGCTCCCGAGACGGCTGCCGGTGGTCGAGACAGCTCCCGGTGGTCGAGACAGCTCCCGGTGGTCGAGACACCTCCCGAGGTCCGACGCGGTCAGACAGGCGGCAGGTCAGCGGCCCACAAATATAGCCAGTGTGATCTGATAGACTACAGAGCAGTGGTGCATGTTGAGCGGCACGCCGGCTGGCTGTATGCGCCGCACTCGAAATGCAGGTGACAGAGGCAGTCACCCGCGCTGAGAGATAACGACAGACAACAAGGGACTGAGCTGAGTGATCACGAGTTATTATAACTCGTGACGTTTTCCGCCCATAACTCAATGATGGGCGGAAAATGTCAGTCAATTTGAAGACTGGTGCTACCTATGACAGCTGCTGAGTGCTAACTTCAATTCAACTAAGCACAATCCACCGTGCTGGGAGATGTAGACTGTGGACTCAGCCCTATGATGACTGCACGACTCGGGACTCTGATGTTAGTGCTGGAGTCGAACACGGAACACGGAGTCCACCCGGACCGGCGGCACCGTAGGCCGCAAGTCGGAGGCGGCACGTCGTGAGAACCGGCAGCGGCCTCCGACAGACCCGAGTTGTCGCCGCATTACGTCACGGTCCGAGCCCACGCGGCGCCGCACGTCCGTAGATAACCGAGACAAAGCTGGCGCGCACGGCCCGTCAATGGCGCGCTGCACGGCCCGTCAATGGCGCTCGGACGTGACGGACCGACATCGCTGCGGGCTGCTCAATACAGCTCGAATATAGAGCACACACGCGGTGTGGCGCAGGTGAATGTCGGCGATTAACCGCTGGGCGCACCGGGCGTGGCCAACGACAATGCCGAGTAATCGTGATTGTTGCTGGATCATCAACGTTGAGTTACCTGGCGGTGGCATATCAAGGCATTGTAAAACAAAATACGGTATTGGAAAGTTCTTGAAGCTGCTTAAATTGCTGTGTGTTTAGTTATTTCGTAAATGTGTTGTCAAGGGAGTATTCATAGGTTGTCCATTGCTAGGGCAATATTTAGCAATAAGTGAGTAGCGTAACGCAAGCTTATCTAAATTCACTTTTGACACAAGCCCTCTATGTTTGGTAAAATTATAAGTGAAATGATGATACAATTATATAATGCAAAGGATACAAAAATGACTGACGCTAAATAAAGGCATACACAAGCGATGTTAAGCACAATACTCATTCATTCATTTAAGGCGACAATATTATAGTAGAGAGAAACGGCAAACCAAATTAAGTTGTCAATGTGAAGGAAAAAACGCCATGTTCCACCCGCTTCCTTCATTGACGTTGACGTCAATAAGTCGTCAACAATTGACGACTTCATTGACGTAAAATAATTTGTCATTACACTAACAAATATTTGATGCACGTGCTGGTAAGTCAAAATCAGCGTTGCATGTCAACTTCTACCCCGAAACTGTTTGACAAGGTACCACCTCCATGTGTTGCTCGGCCTACCGTTATGTTTGAGCATGCAATGCACATACTGCACGTGCTTGTGGTTGCAGAAAGGTTCTAAGTTGTAATGTGACATGCGAAGTCGACTCATGAGGTTGATATGTCATATACAGGCTCAACTGTATTTGTAGCGCCGAAAACTTTATAATGACTTCTTTTCGCCTGAATGGTAAGGCAGAAGCACGTTTGTAATACTTTGATAGTCAGAAGAGGTGATTAAAAGTTTAATCTCAATCGTAATAATGTGGCCGAGGTTTTCAACAGTGGCTGTCACTGCCTTGAAAAGGCAGAGACGCAGCGTTGAAGAAGTTGTTATGGTGTCCAGAACAGTGATTTGATACAGACAGTCAAATAATAAATCAATTTATTAACTTGTACATACAAATAGTTTAACGACCCGGTATTCGGCAGTCCATTTCCAAGTGTAATAGTGCTGCTTGCATGGGCGGATAATTGTTTTCAAAGTGGCCCCGGCCGAGACCCGAGGACCAGTTACGAAGCTAGCATTTTGATTATAGCGAGAGCCACGTCAGAAGAAGAATCAAATTTCGCTCCTCAGACAAAATAAGTTGTTTTTTAGCGGGTGGTAGGGTCGAGTTGTCGGCAGAATATTTTTTTGGCTAGTGTAAATTTGGTTTGCTCCGGGGGAGGCTCATGGTCCCCGTGCCCTCCCCCTCCCCTTGACTTTGTCCCTGCCGAGGACAGGAGTGTAACTAAGGGGTCCGCACGTGGCGGGGAAGGGGTATCACGATTGAGGGCGCCTCTTCTGCGCGTCTGGACACTGAAGATGCCACTCGCGAGTGCAGGTGGCGCCCCTCAAGTCGTTTTCGCCGGCGGCACCCATTTGGATCCGAAATGATGCCCCCTTTAGACTGGAGATAACGACTTCACCTGTGCCTCCTCGGAAAACTCGAAAACAAGTTTTAGGACCTGCCCGAGATGCTCAACAAGACAAAGTTCGCAATGAGCAATCTCCTTGACCACCCCTCCCCTTTTCGATAGCGCATCAAAGTGGTAAATAAATGCTTTTAGACTAAAGTAATAACTATTACATGTCCCGAAGCGCCCAGGTGTTTTAGCAGCAGGCCCATTTTTATGTTGGTATTATATTTACATTTTTGTATTTGTTAAAATAAAAACCAAGAGCTTGTAAACTACACAAATAACCCAAAAAGTCGCCGAGCTGCCGGGTTGGATTCTCCACCCGTGACTCTAAAATATAATCTGCAAGGATCGGTGCATTCTATTACGATGGCTTTAAAAAATTGATTAACCCTATTCCGGGACAGATAAAAAGTATCCGAATCGGTTTGAGGGGGGCTTATTCGCCCTCCTCTCAAAACAAATGGGTCCAGCAGGGTCATGAAATTTAGAAGGTGGGTAGGGTCTACGACGAAATTTATTTTGTAAAATTATAATGACCCTGGGTCAATATCTTTAAGGTCAAATGACGTCATGAAAGGTCATATTTGCCAAAATATAAAGTTTTTCAGGAAACCTTGTCATTATCTCGGAAACTATGGCAGCTAGGAGGAATAAAAAACACTGGAAAGTCATCCAAATTCCCTTTTTGCCAATATGTCATCAGAAGTGACCTCAGATCACAAGTTTTGACTATAGAGCCTAGGGGTCATCAAATGTAAACAAACCTGTTTTCAGCAAAAGTTTTTTTGTTCCTAGCTGTTTACCTAAATCATATAGAGTAACAATTTTGATACCAACGTGTTTCTCTCGTCAATGCAGTTCGAAACATACCAATTCAATAAATTCCCAAATTTGACCCCGGGTTAAGGTCAAGGTCAAGGTGACAAGTCAGTCATGCTGCATATGAACAGATGCGGCTTGACGAGACAGACGTTGTTGCACCAGTTGTGAGTATCTACACGGTCATCCTGTCACGAGTTGTTCACATAAAAGGTGTTCGTGATCTTGCACGACTTTTCAAATGATCACTGACTAAATATTGAATCCTGGTCATCGGAAAGGGCCTAAGATGACATGATCCTGAAATAATTGGATTGATATAATGTGTTGTATAATGATGTTGCATTTTTTACAATATAATGGAGTAATGGAAGGTTTGCATTTTACACCTGACTTCAGGTCATCAAATATTTAGACATCGACCTGAAATTTTCAAAATATATCTATTGGTATGTTTTATCTTGCATGAATTCAGTTTTTTATAAGCCTCATGAAATTAAAAAAACTTATATCGCTTTGAGACAAACAAAAAACAAAAAATTTGAATCAAAATTTTGAAATTGCGAGATTGCCTTATGAAAGAACATTTATTTCTCTACTACTGCTTTGTTTTTGCTAATATTTTGCTACAACAAACAACTCTCCACAAGGTATTAGACATGCAAAGGTTTTGGGTCAAAACGGTCGAACATGCCCCCTACAAACGGTCCAGGCCCCCTAAAAACGGTCGTGGACTCCCTTATGATGCAACGTTTTTGAAAAAGCACGCCATTCTATGCACAATGAAATGTTAGGAAAATTTATCAAGTTTAAAGATTCTAGGATGAATGTGAACTAACTTTAAGCGAAAAATATCTGAGGGACCGATTTTCTCCCCCCCCCCCCGACAGTTGTACGGTTAAGAACTTGGACGAAATGTGCCTGTAAATACAGTGTTGCTCGATTTCGGTAAAGCCTTGGATTCGGTTGCCCACTAACGTATGTTGATTTCTCTTGAGGCCCGAGAGTTAGTGGCAAACTACTGGGGAGGATCGAGAGTTTGCTCCCGGGACAGAAGCAGCGTGTTGTTGTTGAGGAAAGTGGAACAGACTGAGCTGATTTGACGAGCGGTGTTCCTCAGGGCTTAATGCCTTCGGTCCAAGGCTCAATGTGACTACGATCCATGTGATACTTAGTCGGTTGGAGAGTACAGTGATAATTATAATTTATATGCTGATGGCATCAAACTTAAGCGAGTTATTAACAGTCAAGCTAACTCAGATAATCTTGGGAAGGATCTCCATACATAAAAGAGGTGGCTAGGTCGACATAACTTGCCATTTAACGCATCAAATTGCAAGTTTATTAAATATGGCAATAAAATGGGTAAAAACATATTTCAATGACAACATATAATCCAAGCAAGAAAGGATAAAAGATGTGAGATGTGAATAAAGAAAAGTAAAAAGACATTGCTGTCTGTGTTGACCCATCACCAAAATTATAGGAAAAGGTGGATACGGTAAAACCAAATACTTCCCTAACCCTGGAAATGGCCAGAAGAAAACATTAGCCGGACTTGGCCAAATAACACTGCACATCGTTTGGAAGAATGTGATTTGTCCACTCAGTAGGGTGTGTCGCTAGTCAAGATTCAAAACGGCCCTATGATTTTCTTTTGCCCTGAGGACCCAGAGAACGATGCTGAAGTTCATTTTCTCCAACTCGCTTAAAACAAGAGCGCGCTCGGAGCAATGAGAAGTTTGCTATCTCAATACGTTACCGACATCAGCGCCGCCCTGGTGGTGGAGGTACGCACTAACGTGCACACATTTATTTTTAGGGTCACTGCGGCTCTCCAACTGGAGTGAGGATCAAATAACAACATCCAATATAATCACAACACAGTCAACAAGTGTGATGTATGTACGATAAGTGTGAATGTCGGTCATTGGTCAACGCACCATGTAACTCCACTATAATATGCAGTAGTGGAATTGCTATAGAACTATGCACAATTATTAAACATACTCATTGATTCATTAGTGAACATCTGGGACATATCAAAGAATTGCATAATAGTATCAGCACCAATTAACCTGCCGATGAATGTCTTTAATTTCCCCGAATCTGATCAACCAAAACACTATTAAATGAACAACTCGTTCCTAACCAAGCTAGCCTGATGTGAGTGTGACCGACTAAAAATTGCAGAACAAATAGCCAGATAATTATATTTATCTGCTCACGCCTACCAATCAACCAAAGGACAAGAATTACAAAAAGGTTATGTCTATTTAGGCAGGAAATCATGAAATGATACATACCAATACATAAGACGGCGCGCGGGGACGGGGCACAGGTAAAGAAATTATCACTGGTTTTGGCATGTTTTTATCATAACTGTTGCTTGTCGGCGGTCTCGTCTGCCCCTCTGCCGGTGATACGAACCAGCGGGCAGAATGAGCCCGTGACGCATGCTCCTACTCAACACACAGCCACCTCTGTCACCCACCTGTTCACAGCGCGCTCCGACGCCACCCGTACGCACCGTGTGGCCTCGACTTGAAGCGGCAACGCTGACGAGGTTTCGTGAGTTTCCTGTACGAGCACAGACAGATGTGAGCGGCTGTTCACTCAACAGATCAGCGAGCAGCTCGGTGATGCTAGTGCCAAGCATATGACTGAAAACATCATACAGGCGGACTCCTTGATAATAACCTCTTCCGACCACGGAGCGCATATAACCTATCAGTTGAATCCGTACTCAGCCGAAGATGATGACGCGCACAGTCTGGACAAGCTCACATCCATCTCCTCGCCACCATACCAGGCAGCACCAACGCTCCAGATGCGCCCAGTAAGCGTTGCGCTGCAGAAAGGCCGGATCATGTCTTGGAAGCTTGGATGGCAGCAAACAGATGGCAGACTCATAGCAGCTGCAAGCTGTACATAAAGCTCTGGGCCCTTGCCTTGCACGCAGCCGCTGTGTCCTACGGATGTAAACACGCCATATGTAGTAGCCTATCAGGGTAATGGATGATCACTGATCAGGCAAATAGCTCCTCTGGGGGCATTCAGTGGCGATGTACAGATGGAAAGTAACACTGCCAGGTTGAATACGTCCATGTGTCAGTGCTGGAAGAACACCAGAAATCGGTCCGCAAACTTCCCTAGTCATGCCGCTTCAGTCCATCAACTATGTTGCGACAGACAACACCGAACTGTTCAACTGGGAGACGGATTGGTGAAGAGGAACAGCCGTCCACGTCTCAGCTCCGTAACGAAGAAGCTGACGAACCAGGTCCAGCACGCGTTCAGGGTCGAGGCCTTCTCGGTGCACGTGGTGGCTGTGACCGCGCGGTAAGGGTGACCAGAGACTGCTGTGTGCGGTGTTTGGCGAGGAGCAGCGTCCAGCAACTCACGGGCTAATTTGGTCGCTGCTCTGTCAACCCCAGAGGGGCAAGACGAGACCCACCGACCAGCAAACAGTCATGATAAAAGATCATGCAAACACGTGACATTATTCACCGTGCCCCCGTCCCGCGCGCCCGTGCGTTACCTTTGTGTATCAATTCCAATGTTTTCCGCTAAATAAGTATCTGTTTTTTTTTACTTTTGTCGTTGGTTGGTTGTAGGTGAGGGCAGCTAGATGTCCGTATTTGATTTGTTTTCATTTGTTCTGCACTTTTTTGTGGTCGTCAATTATGCTAGCTTGTTAGGAACGTTGTTCCTCAACTAGTGTTTGGTAATAAGATTGGAAGGAAGTTAACACATACTCGCAAAGTTAATTGGATGTTGAATGGTTTATGAAAGCAGGATATGCGTCCCATCGCGCCACCATGAATCATAAGTATGTTTAATAATGTTCATATGTTCAAAGCAAAAATCGCTCTACATATAATAGTGGAGTTACAATGGTGCGCTGAACCAAGTACCAACATTCACACTTAGCGTATCATAAATCACACTTGTAGTTAGTATTAGCATTCTCTAGCACTAAATGAGGTGAAGTAATTATGATACTGCAATAATTATTTGCTCTAGATGTGTGCCAAAGTGCTGTGATTATTAAGACTTTGTTATTTGGATCCTCACTGCAGTTGGAGAAGCCGAAGGTGACCCTCAGAATGAATGCGTGTACGTAGTGCATACCTCCAACCACCAAGAGGCGGTCGCTGATGTCGGTAACGTATTGAGATAGGGCAAACTTCTCGTGCTCCGAGCCGCTCTTGTTTAGCGAGTTGAAGAAAACGAACTTTAGTATCGTTCTTCTGGGTCCTCAGGGCAAAAGAATATCATAGGGCCGTTTTATTTTTTGAAAAATAATATCAATATGACACACCCTATATGTCCAGCACTGGTAGGTAGGTATACGAGAGCTATGTGTAGAGACCAAATTATTTATGTGAGGACCAAGACTGTTAAAAACGAACTACTGAGATATATTTCTCGTTGACAAATGTCATTTGGAGAACGTTTTAAGACGCTTAACTTGCCAACTACCAAGCATGCATGCCGTGATCGTATCTTCGGCATATTGAGAGATATCACTGTTTATTAGGCCAAGTCAATGAGTAAATCCACCTCAACATTGTTGTTGCTGATTTATTCACTGGATCACGCTAACGTTCACCGATTGCCATAACGCCAGCCAGCAATAGCCTTTCTGCAGGCATAGTGCTTATGTAACGTGCATAGTGCACGTTGCATACCACAACGTGTGCGATCGCATCCTGTGCTGCAACAATGCATGCATAGACACGACTCGTTCTGTTGTTGTGGCGGAAACCGTTTAAAAAGCTTCTCCGCTGAAGCATGTCGGAGTGCTGGTGTTCCACTACGTTCCTATTAGAGGTCCTCAAAGGGAATCATTACCAATGCACATAGGGTTTCCTTCTAACGAAAGGAACGTTCACCGAGTTCCGTTTGTTAGAAACCCAATATCTTGCTTCTCTCTGGCTGATCAAAAGGAGATTTGTGAATGTGTAACAAGCATGCTTGCACTGGTGAACCATGTGTCCAAGAAAAAAAAACATACGTATAGAACATTAAAATATAAATAGTACATAAAAGAGGGATGATATTCCTTCTCAAGTGTCATAGTAACTACCCGTACCCATGCATCCGGCATAAAATCACATCAGCTAATAACCTTCTCCTTACGTCATATGGTTCTGTGGAAAAGTTTCTAGCGCCTCCCCCACGACACTCGTGCAGCGTATGTTGTGTAGCGTATGTTGAATGTTGATGGCCAGTAGTCGGTTTAAAGACGATCGAAAGCGGGTGTGTTGCAGTCGTGGCAGGTCGCTACAACAGCCTTTCCCACCGGTGATACACAGCATCTCCTACCGTCGACAGATCGGCGAAATATTTACCACCGGTGCCTTCACAACACGTGCCATCTCAAACTGAATACATCGCAGCTCATCGCCACCTGCTAAGCTCCCGCGCTGGCCGATTTCACGTAAATCGACTGCAGTGAAGCCGCTCGCTGTTCTGAAAGCAGCCCAGCTAAGCTGACTCATCCATTCAGCAGGGAAGGGTCAGTGTTTGCTGAGCTGGCCGGTCCGCTTCCCGAGGACGTCTGCTGAGAGAGACACCCTGCTGGTCACATACGGCCGGTCCCTGTGCTGCCTGTGGTCCCAGCGGTCCCGATGGTCTTCGGTAACAGGGTCAGACATCGCCACCGGACCCAGTGGATGCCTGCGGTAGGCTGCCCTTTCCTGCTCCCTACTACCTCCACAAGAAGGATGCTGTGGCTACTCATCCCAACTCACTCAGCTCAGAGCAGTTCAGGGTTGGCTTAGAGCTGGTTACTGGACAGTGGACTGATTCCACCCGTGCAACTATAAGGCTGGTGTGATGCCCGGTCTGTGACCTCTATTGGTCTACGCTTATCTCCCGAACTACAGCCTCCTGTGCCTCCTGAAGCCTCCTGTGAACTGAAGCCTCCTGTGCTCCCTCGAGTCTCTCTCCCTCTCTCTCCTTATTTCTCTCGGCTTCCCCAACACTCCGCACAGAATGCCTGTGCCCGCTGGGGTTTGCGGATTGGCGTCGCCTGTTCCCCAGGGCGTAACCTCCAGCTGCTCCCTCGATCCGGCTGCTTCTCGGAGCCGTGCGGGACCCGGACGGAGCCGCCGGGAGCCTCCCGGAGCCTCCCGGAGCCGCCCGGAGCCGCCCGGAGCCGTGCGAAGCCGCCGGGCGTCGCACGGAGCCCCTCCAGCGCTGATCGATCGGCCAATGCATCAGAAGCATAAACAGCACGCTGGCCGGCGTAAAAGCAAACTGCAGTTGGACGCGGACAGCTCGACGCTCGCTGTGTGTTCATGCCCGGTGCAGGAGAGAGGTGAAGCGGGTGGGTGGGCTGTGTCTGAGGATCGCTCGGTCCCACTCAGGCACGCTCTGCGAGGAGCCGGGACAGCAGCGCTGGAGGCAGGCCGGAATATACAGAGAGACACGGTGACACGGAGACACGGTGGGATGGTGAGCCTCCTGCGCCGGATTTGAATGCATTACTGCCAACTGGAGGCAGAAAGGGATCGACAGAGCTTCATCACGACAAAGCCAGAGGGCGAGGGGTGCAGAGCTGGATGACAAGTAACATCAGCAGCTTCCTCTGCGGTAGTTTTACTATTCCAACGAGGTATTTTTAGCCAGCTAGTATCACGGGAGAATATAAGCAAAGCCTGAGCTCAGAATTAAGCCTTTATTAGGCAGTCATTTATGCATGAATAAGTCAGAAAGAAATAATGTTACTGTTTGTTATTCCCCAATTCAACCACTAAAAGATGCAAGAAAGAAAATTAAGAAATGCATGAGCAAATACTTAACACAATTTACCTGGAGTATGTTTTTTTTCCACAATCGTTATACCACCACGTACCGACATGCTGATTTATCACGGACACATTCTGGTGTTGAATTATTGTATAAAAAACGTGATGATATATGTGTAATACAATCGTGCAAGTCATTCGTAACACATTCCGAAGTTTTACAATCTTTCATACTGAGGGGAGAAGTTAAGGGTCCAGGTCCTATTGGATCCAGATAATACGGATCCACTGCATGGACGCATTTTTTCACACAAGCCGACTGAGCTTAATCCTGTCTTAGGTTTATTTTCAGTTATAATATCCGTCGGGGTCTTCAAAGAAGTATCAGTCCTCGGCTCAGTTTGATGGTCTCAGTTCTGGTCTAGGCTTGTAGCCCTGGGGCTCAGTTGGACATTTCGTCTATTACACCTCCACAATTTCCAGCATGCCTATCGCTTAGCTGCCTCCCCGCCACTGCCCGCTTTCCCGCCAATACTGGACTGCCTTCTCGGCACTAGCTGCCTTCTCGGCACTAGCTGCCTTCTCGGCACTAGCTGCCTTCCCGCCATTGCTTGCCTTCCCGCCATAGCCAGCCGTCCCGCCGCATCCTTTCCACCACCGCACTGCCAATGTGCCTTTCCGCCAATGCTGCCTGCCTTTCCGCCAATGCTGCCTGCATTCCCGCCAGCTTCCCCGACTGCCAATAACCCCGGCTGGGCGCGTCGTACAAACAGCCGGCACGTGATGCCATTGAGACCTGCATACTACACAGCGCCGGCGTCGATCGCGAGTCGGCCGGACGCCGCAGGGTCACCCGGGTGCAGCCGTCTATGGAGTTTGGAATACGAAGGAGGGGGACAGGGGACGCGGCAGGGTCACCCGCGTGCAGGTCTATGGAAACAGTCAGTCGGTGGAGGAGGCATGACCATGCTCACTGCACGGTCATCTAGCCACAGGTGCCATGGAGTGCGTCATACGGGCAGCGTTCTGACACTCTTCACAGCGCAGTCCGATGCCGCTGCAGTTCTACGGGATGTCCGGCAAAAATAGACAATGTCTTTTTGCCGAATGCAGATTGTCGAAGGACACTTTACCGACATGTGTTTTGGACGAAATCTGAATATGCCGAAAGTAGAATGGCGAATGTTAACTGTCGAAATAGCTTTTTTCCGACTAGTCAAAATGTCGAAATGTCTTTTTGCCGACATGTCATTTTGTCGAAATGTGGACAAAATATATTACTCTTTTTTGCCAAATGTCAATTTGTCGATGCGTCAAAAGGTTAAAATGTTTTTGCCGAAATATCATTTTGCTGACAGCAGCACACTGTAACCTTCAGTGTGCTGCTGTGGGTCTCTCTGTACAGACGTGCTGCAGACCGTCCTGTTTGTAGAGGGCAGTGTAGTCATTCAGTGTGCTGCTGTGGGCCTCTCTGCACAGACGTGCTAACCGTCCTGTTTGTAGAGGGCGGTGTAGTCCTTCAGTGTGCTGCTGTGGGTCTCTCTGTACAGATGTGCTGACCGTCCTGTTTGTAGAGGGCGGTGTAGTCCTTCAGTGTGCTGCTGTGGGTCTCTCTGTACAGACGGCTGACCGTCCTGTTTGTACAGGGCGGTGTAGTCCTTCAGTGTGCTGCTGTGTGCCTCTCTGTACAGACGGCTGACCGTCCTATTTGTAGAGGGCTGTGTAGTCCTTCAGTGTGCTGCTGTGGGCCTCTCTGTACAGACGGCTGACCGTCCTATTTGTAGAGGGCGATGTAGTCCTTCAGTGTGCTGCTGTGGGCCTCTCTGTACAGACGGCTGACCGTCCTATTTGTAGAGGGCGATGTAGTCCTTCAGTGTGCTGCTGTG
>VOPJ01000729.1:95875-126576 GCA_014673585.1 Semibalanus balanoides
AATCAAAGCTCTACCTCAATTAGGGGCCAAACACCAAGGTGGGGGGTCGTACCAACCCACCCCCTACAAGGTCACGCAGTGATCACTATACGGACGAGGGTCAAACCTAGTGTAGTATATGTATGTACCCTACTAAGCTACTACGCAAGTCCATCGCCTGCCCTGTCACAGGTCGCAAGTCACACCTCGTCTGAATCATCATAACTCCTTTATTCCTCATTCTTCAGCAGGGCGACTCCCAGTTTTGCATCCTGCCACCACTGCAGCGACAAGTGTGTGGTGTTATACACCGGTCACTATAGAAGCGATTACATTTGTCAATTTGTGACGTCATCGATTTGGACAAATATGAATGGGGTCATCGATTTGGACAATTATGAATGGGGTGATGCGCCACCAATCGCTGCACAACCCATCACCCCACATCTCGATAACGTTGTTTAGCGTCGGTCGGAGCGGCGTCGGGTCGGAACAAGGTGGCGAGCTCTCTTTTTTATATATAGCTTTTTGCTGGTTTTTATATTTAAAAACATGCCATATTGTCATCTAAAATCATCTATCATAAATTAAGTTGAACCCTTGTTTGAGACTTGGCATAATTAATAGATATAAAGATACAAATGACTTGAGTCTCAAAAAAAGAGAAAAAAAAAGAGACTCAAGTCATTTGTATCGTTATATCTAAAATTCATCTATGCCTTTGGTTGCAACAGCAATAGTATTAAGGAGAGTTGTAAAGGCTTGAAATTCTTCCGCATTCCTAACTCCAAACGCAATCCAAGAGAGGAGACGGCTGGCTTTCGCTGGCGTGGCGAGCAAAACGAAGGAAGGGGGAACCTTACAAGGACGCTAAGATATGTTCTACACATTTTGTGTCTGGTACGTATGAGATAGTTGCATGTTCAGAGGCGCAACCAGGGGGGGGGGGGCATTACGGGCCCGTGCCCCCTCCCTTACGAAATGCGGGCCTCTCTGAGGCGGCCCCGTGGGGCCCCTCTGAGGCAAGCACGTATCCAGGATTTCGCCCGGGGCGGCGGCACCTCAAAAGGGCTCCCTTCCCGAGCGTTGAAAGGGCCGCATTGGGCACTAGGGGCCCCTCCGTGTTGATTAAGGCTAATTAGGCTAAGGCTAATTAGAATTCCTGACCTCGCTCTATCTTTCGATGACATCCACGTCAAACCCGTCTCGTGTATGAGAGTACTTGGCGATCAGCTAGATGAGGCGTTGAGTATGAAACAACACACGGGTAGAGTGGTGCAGCGCTGCTACGGTACATACACTAATTGCCATCTCAAAGATCCGTGAGATGCTGCCAAAGAAGACCCTCATACGCCTGATAGAATCTCTGTCTTCTCTCAGATAGTATATTGTCTCCCTGCCTGGGCACCGCCCACTCAAAACCAGCGTCACCGGATCCAAAAGGTTATTAATTTTGCCGAGCGAATAGTCTTCAGAAAGAAAAAGTCAGACCACATCAGTGAATGTCGCAAAAAGTTGGGATGGATATTGGATGGATTTTGAAACGCTGGTAAAGTACAGAGACAGCATGTGCATGTATCAGCTCCTCCATCACCGATGCACCAGAGGGCCCAAAAGACACATACAGCTCAGGTCTGACATAGCATTCGCCACACACGAGCAACATCAACGGCAGGCTACAAACGACCCGGTGCAGACTGAGGGGAGAAAGCAATGTTTTCCAATCAAGGGCTGTAGAAACGTGGGAGGGCGCTCTCCCATGGCAGTGAAAAGGTGCCTGACTAAAGCCTCGTTCAGAACATGTAAAGTCGGTGTTTAAAGCTAGCCTGAGATGAGCGTGTTTTTGATAATGATGGACCGCACAACTGTTGATGCTGCTCTTCACCATTTATTTTATTTTCACTTCCTTTTCCGCCTCTGTTTCTCCTGGGAATTTTAGTTGTCAACCAATGACTATGACCTGTGCTCGTATTGTACCTGACGCAACAGCGTAAAAGCCAACACTGTTGAATGCTGTAAGATTCGGCGAATATTAATAAATAAATAAATAAATTAAGGCATAGTACGAGCCTGCTTACCCACCCAGGGACCCTTCCAGTCTGGTTAAGGGTCTCTCTGACCTTTATGGGGCCCTTTGAACTTCCCAAATCCCAGGGACCCCTCTCACCTGTCCAGGAGTCCTTGCGACCTTCCCAGGGGCCCCTGTGTTTGGTTACGGTCCCATTCGGCATGTTCAGGGCTCTTCTGACTCGCCCAGGGACCCTTTCGGTCTAGCCAGAGGCTTCTGACCTCAACAGGAGGCAGGAGCCTTTTGAACGCCCATGAGGGCCTTCTGGTCTTTCAGAGAGGGTCCTGATGGCCTTAAAGTTCCTCTGAAGTGCTCTAAGCCCTCTGAATAAGGTAATACAGTAATACGGGTCCGGCAGACGGTTCCCATCGTGAGTAAGCTTTTGCCCGTATCGTACACAATCTTCTGGATCGATCGGTTCAATCAAATTGTCTTCCCTCTTAGGCATATTTGCTACACAACAGCACCTATTTTCACCAATAACATAGTGCATACGAAATCAAATGGAAGGACGCACGTCGCCCCGCATTCTATTACCCCAGCAGCACAGGCAGACGAAAATGAGCACCACTTTTTTATTCGATGACGTCACCGGTACCTAATCATTTAAATGGTGCGCCAGTATCACAGACTTCAGTCTTCAACGCTGGGTGCCTGTTCTGATTACCGCTAAACAGTCGATGCGGAACCTCTAAACACTCTTCTACTGGCTAAGGCTTACAATTTTAAGCCAACAGTTTTCTCACCCAGCCTGACAATCCCACCAAGGACCGTCCCACAAATCAATCGCCCATGTGCCCCGCAGATGACAGTTGACAGCTCCGCCGGGTTGGTCAGTCCCTCACCAATTAGCAGTTCCGGCGCTGCCTGACAGATGGCAGCACCGGCTGCGATCGGGGGCGCCCTCGGCTAATCATCCGACTCCGCGGCTGATTTAGTTGACGGCGCGCCATACCGCTCGCGCCAATTATATTAGTTTCGCCTCGACTCAGTGACTCGCGATATGTCGCGGCCGGCGCGGTGTGGCGGTTCGTGGCACGCGCCCAGCGTTCGCCGCGCGAAAGGTCGGCCCCGCTCGGACTTAACAAGCTTGGTGTTTCACCGCAGCCGCCGCCACCGGCGGCGGCGGCCAGGAGCTAATTATCGGGCAGAGCTGAAGGATGAACCATGGCGGGAGCGGCGGAGCTGAAAATCAGCAGGCCATGGGGCGGTCCATTAATTACGTTACGCAATGACATGTGGGTAATTGGGGGGGGGGGGGGGAGTCAGCTGCAAGCGTGACGAGGTCGAAATGTGGCATGAAGGGGGGAGGAGCTGGTGCTACCGTAACGTTACTGCTCATAAGGCGCGGACGGCGGCTACTTACGACCAGTTCAAACTCGAAACAACCGGCCATGTATTATCTTCTAGCATGAGAGCATAAGCTGTGGTACGACATTTGCTATATTAATTTATGTTCAAGTAGGTACATTTCCTGCACTTTAGGACGTAAAGAAAACAGGTATCTCAAGGCATATGTGATTTAACGTCTCATCAGACGCATACGGACGTGTTTTGACCTTCACGTTTCTAAACAATAATGCAACGTATGTTCGTTTTTTAACGTAGCTTTTCGAACGAAGTGTTTGAGCTGATGCATCATCAGGTGTGCTGTAACTTCCTGTGCACGCCTGCTCCAGAAAATCCGTAGTACCGTCCAGGCTCCAGCCAGGATCTATCACAGACATGTTTAGTGCAAACTGTGAACGGCCTGATCGCAGCAGGCAAACCAGGCAGGACCATCTTTTGTCTCTGCCGAGAGTGAGGACTGAGGTCGGAAAAAGAAGATTCGGATATCGACGACAAACATTTTTGGAGGTAAGGTCACTTGACGTGATCTTGTGACCTAACCTAAGACGACCTGAAGTCAAAACTTTTACAAAGCTTAGGTAATTTATGCCCAGAAAACTGTGCAAAGTTTGGCGGAGCTGTGCATCGCCGTTTTTCAGATACTCCTGAGAAGTCTGGGGGGGGGGAATCAATCCCCCATGCAGAGCGCGGGTTAAAGCGATGTTTTGCAATGCTGAACCGGTTTCTGGGGCCTCAATTAGAGATGAGGTAGTGTGGTTTAATGAACACATACAGATACACATAAAACTAGTTTATTGTGTACCTAGTTCACACTAGATAGAATGGGATTTCTAAACGACCCGACCCCATTAGGATCCAGGGGGGGGTACTAGGCAATGACCCCCAACAGCCTTGAAGAGGGGGCAACATGGCTTTTGACCCCCAAAACGTTGAACAATTTACTGTAAAAAATTGTCTTTGCTGCAGCCAAAATCCAGCAGTGTGTCTTTTTTTTTTTATTCGTGGCGCTTCGCAGCATGACACGAGTTTTGCAATTGCTTATATAAATTTGGCAAAATGTACAAAATGCATCCCATTAAGTGTCTGGCAGAGGCTCCCTTAGACTGGCCCCAAGGCCCACTCCCCTTCATAAATATTAATTTTAAGACGGATAGCATGTTTAGCTAGTCTCCCGAGTTCCGAAAAAAGCGGACGCGAACGCAAAAGAAACGCGGACATTCGGCAGTTAAGCATCCGGAAGCTGTTTCCACGCGTGCCCAACTTGCTGGACTCAAGAGCTAATAGTAGGGACAGGCCAGACCATATTTTCCAAGGGGGGGCTTTCCTCCAGATCCACAGGGACCATTTATAGTATCAAAAATGTTCTGGCCTCTTGCTTGCTTTTAAACCTTTACACTGTTAACCACGTTATGTGTTACAGTTCGTACATACGTATCAGTTATTATTATAATAATATGCATCTTAGTACTACTGGCGCTGATACTGAGTGCTGACCCCAGGCCTTCTCTCGCCCCTCCCCGGCATCTATCTCCGGGAAATGGCATAAAGCTGACCCCGATGAAAAAAACGACCTAGGGTCAGTCCGGGGGTCTCGACTCCGACGACCATACCTCTCCTAGGGTGAGTGATCTCGATACTCGCCCCTCTTGTCCTCTGGTAGAAGTTGTAGGGGTCACGTTCGGTGTCATTGTTAAATATAGGGTCACGTTGGGTGTCGTTAGGAGTAAGGTCACGTTCGGTGTCGTTGTTAAGTATAAGGTCGTGTTTGGAGTCACAGTGATGGGGCTCTGGTATTAAACTAGTGTGAATACATAGCGGGAAGGTACCAGTCGTGTATTGGAGCGAACGAGCGTAACAATTATACATAGGAATAAATATATATATATATATATATATACATATATATATATATATATATATATATATATTGAGGTAAATACAAAAAAAAAAATCGAGCCGCTTCAATGCGCAAAATGACAAGTACTTATCTTGAAAATCCACATTAAAAATGCTGCAAAGCAGAGACTATCATGGGTGCCCAAACCCTAAGCCCAACCCAGCCGAAACCCATGAACATCAAGCCCAGACCCAGACTAGAACCATTCAAATTCATAATATTGATACCCATGCCCATTGGGGCCCATTCAGATACAGGGGCGGATCCAGCGCTGTTTGGGGGGGGGCAAACTTTTTGGTGGCCAAAACGTAACCTGCATGTTTTTTCTTCAGTCGGTTTGGGCCTGGTCACCTTATTTGGTATTCAGTTCTTTTAAAGAAAAACTACTTTGTTTCGGAAAATTTCAGTTTTCTGGATTTTTCGGTAAAAAAAAAAACACTTTGTTCGAGCGAAAAAGAACGTTTAAAAAACACAGAAACGCGATGTTTCGTGGCATATCTACATTAAAATGATAAAGGTTATTCATAACCACTCGAAGGGTGCATCACCGATAATTATTGAGGGGGTCGGCTGAAATGACGAAAAAATTAAATATTCTTTTGTTTGTGTGGTATTTAAACCTTTGCAAGCATTTTTAATATCTGGATATCCATGTTATAATCGGTATTTAGCTAGTTAGTGCCGAACACCATTTTTTCTGTGTTTGTCCTGATAAAACAAAAAATATCTAGGCGGCATGGGCCATGTGGAAGGGATAGAGGCCAAAAAAAGTATATTAATTAAATTCAGGCTCAAGTCGAACCGAAGACAAAGGTCGATACGCTTCGTTATGATGACTGGTCACCGATGTGGACGCCTGGCGTGAAAAGCTAATTTTGAGCGTAGTAGAAAACGGGGGACATTTTCATATTGGAACCGAGGATGTTATTGAAGCCAAGCATCAGGTAACCTTTTTCCTGGTTGCAACGCTCGTTATGATAAAAGTATTAAAATTAAGATGTTTTTAATATGGATGCAGATGGTAAATCACTGAACCGACGGTGGGCCGTTTAACACTCAACAGTAACATATCAAAATATAAACTGTACTCTACCTATACAGTCTGTGCCAACTGTAACAAACACTGGTATCAGTGGCAATGGTTTGAACCAGCAGCAAGATTGAAAGACAGAAAGACTTTTCCGCACTCAATGGTCCCTGTGGATGGAGGAGCCTGGTGGAGATGGACTTGGGGAAAATTGTCTGGGTCTGGTCCAGGCGCGTAGCACAGAATTTCGTCCATGGGGGGAGGAGGTACCTCGAAAAGGGCCTTCCAGGATCAGATTTAAAGGGCTCCTTCCCAAAAACCGGGATATTGAAAAAACTCTACGATTTTCGGCTACCTTATTTTGTGATGCACATTGTTTCTTCAACTTTTGATGAGCTGCATCTGGACAAGGAACAATGCAGGACCCCACAGAGGAGGTCCCATGACAGGCACGTAACCAAGGGATTTCGATCGGGGACGGGCGTCAAAAAGGGTCTGTTACCAGGCTACGTAACAGGATTTCCGCCCAGGGGAGGCACACGAGAAGGCCCATTCGGTAGGCGTTTCAAAGGGCCCAGTTAGAACGGATGAAAAGGTCTGCTCCCTCCGTACTGGTGAGGGAGCCCAATACGGCTATTTATGAGCCCTTCTGACCCACGTCAGGGGCCTTTCTGCTGTGCGGGTGCCTGTGACTTGCACAAGGAGGCAGGCACGTGATCCAGGATTTTGGTCAGTGGGGGGCCACGTCCGAAAAAATGTTCTTAGCCATATGCCTGGCTGGCCGTTGAGGGGTTAGGGTAGGGCATTGGCGGTTTTAGCCGAGTTTTTTTGGGTGGGAGGGGAATCCCAGTGGAACTATTTTCCCAAAAGCTGTTGAGCCGGGAGGGGGTGTAGCGGGCCGTCAGTCCGTCAACCCGAAAAGTTGTTGACCGAAGAGGAAGGGATAGCGCGCAATCGTCCCAACCCAGCAGCAACTATAGGTAAAGCCTTTTTGGGGGGGGGGGAATCATGGTTTTCAGGATCTTGGGTGGGGGCATGTACTCTTAATGACTTCGTTAACATCCGTCCTACCTGGATCTGTGTTACCCTATCTAATAGTCCGCTTTTTTTTGGATTGGTACAATCAGGGCGTCGCCGTTAATTTTTGACTGGGGAGCGGGTGGTCGGCTGAAATGGCAAAAAACTTATACCCATTTTTTTTGAGTGTATTTAGGCCTTTGCAGCATTTTTAATTGGATTTTTCAAATGATAGGTAGGTACTTGGTCCATTTTGCGCCGGCAAAGTGGCGTGCAATTTTTTAGGGTTGTGCCTTAAAAATATCGTGCGGTGGGCCTTGTAGAGGATAATAAACTAAGAAATGGCAATCATTCGAATTCAAGCGTCCACACGATTAAACTGTAAAAGATGACGCTGGCTTCGTTAATGACGATGACCCACTGATGTGCGCCGGAAACGGCGTGCAAAGTTGTATTAGGTCGTGGGAAACAAATTTTTATATTAAATACCAGCCGTGCAGGTCGAAGCCAAGCCTCAGTTAACCCGTTTTCCTGGTTGCACATCTCGGCAAGAATAACAAATGAAAAGAAGGTAGTTTTCATTTACACTAGATCGGATAGTAAATCACGATGACGTTGGAGTCAGCGCTCAGTAGTAGGTACTAGGTACATTATTCATTATTATAATAGCTGTTATACAATGCACCGATACTGTAACACACAAACTGGTGAAAGTGTAAATCGTTTTGAAAGCAGCAAGGAGGCAGAACGTTTTTTTTCTACGCATAATGGTTCCTGTGGATCTCTGTGGAGCCTGGGAATCCTATTTTAATATAAAGTCCTGGTCCAATATTAGGCTTCAGTTCAGCAAGTTTGAGCACGGTGGAGCAGCTTCCGGGTGGCTACTGCGATGTCCGTGTCTTTGCGTTCGCGTCGCTTTCTTTCGGGCTCGGGAGACTAAGCTAAACATGTTATAGGCGTCTTAAAGGTTGTTTATGAAGGGGAGTGGGCCCTGAGGCCAGCCCTATGAGAGCCTTCGCCATACACTTAATGGGATTCAATTTTCCCTATTTTCCGAATTTATATACAATTCGCACAACTTGTGTCAATGCGCGAAGCGGCGCAAAATTTTCATGTTTTTTCACTCTGACTTAGCCTAGGAGTTTTTGGACTGTTGCAAAGACATTTTTACAATACCGTTAATATATAAGAATGTTGTTTTAAAAACAGGCAAATTGCATTTTATGATGAAAGCAAAATCTGCCTTACTTTATTTCTTCGACTTTGGGGGGGGGGGCAAAAACATGGCTTTTGCCCAGACTTTTCGCTTGGGCGGGGCCAATTGCCCATTTTTGCCCCCCTGGATCGCCTCTGTTAGTACAAGGCAGATAAATTATTTTCACAAAGAAAGTTGCCAAGTATATTGTTTAAGTGTCCTATATCGTATAACAAAACATATTGTAACCGGTGGTTAAAACATTGATTGTTCAAGTACAAAATAACTCTTAGCGACATATTCCAAATTGTCATACCCATGCCACAGTCCATGAAAAGGTCAAAAAATGCATACCCACTCAGACATTTGGAAGAATTGAATGGGCACCCGTGGGTGCACCCAGCCCATGATAGTCCCTGCTGCAAAGGCTTAAATACACTCATAAAAATGGGGTACAAGTTTTCGCCATTTCAACCGACCACCCCCTCCCCCAGTCAAAAATTAACGACGACGACCCTGATTGTGCCAATCAAAATAAACAGAACTATAGGTAGATAGGCATTGACGGATCCAGGTATGACGGATGACGGAGCCATTTAGGGCCATGCCCCCCGCCCAAGATCCTGAAACCATGATTTGCCCATCTAAAAAACGGCCGGACCTATATTTGCTGCCGGGTTGACGATTGCGCTTTACCCCTTTCAACAGCTTTTGGCTGATGGCTGACGGCCCGCTACGCTCAACAGCTTTTGGGAAATAGTCAATTGGATTTCCCCTCCAGAAAGCACGGCTAGATCCGCCATTGCCCAACCTACCCCTCTCCGGTCAGCAGCATATGGCCGTGGATAAAAAATCAATTTTTTCGACGCACCCCCCCTGACAAAAATCCTGACTACGTGCCTGGCAGGGACAGTTCCTGACGTATGCACAATTTTGCAGGAAATATATTAATATCAGGGTCGATATCCTCGATACCAAGGATTAGTAAGCGCTATTCTCTCGAGATGGAAAGCCCTGTTACGGCATGGAGGATTTTACGAAATTAAAAACACACAGAAGAGAGAAAAAAGTTTGTTGTAAGGGAGGAGCGCAGGATAACCTGATCGCAACTTTGAAATCAAAAGAGCTATACCGGTTGGGTTTAGCAAATCGTAAACCAAAGGCCACAAGCGGAACTTTATGAAATCGCTCGGGGGGGGGGGCCCTAATGTTAATTTGATAAATTTGAATTCAGTTCCTTCCATGCAACGCCATAGGCCTAATGTTAAAATTTGAAATCATTCGGGGGGCTCGGGCCCTCCCCAAGAGATATTAAAGTTCCACCCCTGCCAAAGGCGCTATTGAAATGGGAATCTGAGCACATAGCTCCAGAAACATGGGCTGAATACCTTGAAATTCCATACCGATGCTGTTCATCCACTCAAATTCGGTCCTTCCAATACCAGATTGTGCACAGATACCAGATTGTGCCACCAGCTTTTTTTGTACATGATGCACATTATAGATTCACAAGAATGTACTTTTTATGGGGAAGATGATACACTGGTCCACTACCTGTATAATTGTAAACCTGTGCATACTTTTTGGTGCAATTTGTTCCGGTTGATAAACTAAAAGATAGGACCAGCTCAGAGTGCTCATGATGCATGTATATGTTATACATTGTATAGTTTTATTGGGAGTGAGAAATGTGACATGTATTGTAAACTTGCTTATATTATTGGCAAAACGGTATGCGCAGGTCCAGCGAATGAATGGAAATGCCCTCGAGCTTGAGGGCGCAGGTAAACAGTTCTTTGAAGCCGAGACAGGCTGCGGTAAGGCAGGGTAGAACGGAGCAATGTGTTGCTAAGTGGCGATGCTTTACTGTTTGGAAAAGCGTCGTTTGGATGCAAGCAATATGAGTGTATGAATGTTTATTATAATGCTTGCATGCTTTTTATCAGTTTAATGAATGATCACAGTGGTTGATGCTGTGATAAAGAAAATGCAAAGGCCCATAACCCGTGGAGAAAAAAACACTGTTCCGAACCCGAAAGCAATGCGCATTACACCGTTCCGAGAAACAGCGGCTCGGCACTTACGAACGTTCGAATAAGCAAATGCTACGCTTCTAGCAGTAGCAGCTGTGATAATAAGTGTTGCACCTACCCACAATCAACTATCAAGAAATGCTGTTTCATGGGTAAGTAACCCATGCGTACACTTTAATACTTTTGGAAAAAGAACAGATGGAGATCGTCCTCTCGTTCTGCTTTTTAGCCGGCATTTGGCAAAGACTCATTAAGGTTTAAACCATCAAGACAGCGTTTTTCCCGAGGCAAATAAGCCAGGGCTCACGCAGACAAGAACCAATCGAAATGCTCTTTAGCAATAACAGCCCAACATTGACCCATTTTCGGTTCAGCTCATGTACGTAAAGTTGACCCGATTGGAGTCATAATAAGACAAATCTCAAATTTAGAAGTCTTAAATCAACAACAGCGTGAGCAAAATGTGAACTTAAGTACCCAGCATGAGGTGCAGACTGGCGAAGGTTGTGCGCTTACCACTCAGCTCGTAAGCCATGCTACCTCGGCGTGTCCACTCTGTGGACCTGCAGGCCGGATATGAACCAATGCGCTGCTTTCAGAGGGGATATTACCAAGTAGGGAGGGCGGGTCGGGGGCGGATCATGAAGCCTCACACCGGCACCTGCAGCTGCTATCTTACGGGGCAAGGCGGAGTCATCACGGGCAATTACTCTTAAAGCCAACTGTGGCTGCGGCTGACTCAACCGACTGCTGCAGGCTCCCCAGAGTGGAGCTGGGACAGCTGCTCATAAGTTGTGTACAGGTGTAATGCAGCTGTGTCAATCACTTGGCCACGGCTGGTGGCATGGCCTGAGAGGAAGCAGATTTACAGAGAAAGGCGCGTGGCATCAATAGGCCTGTTTACACCGCACTAAATATATTCCGCGGAAAATTTTCCACAATCGCGGAAAGGCCGTATTTCATCTCGTCGCAAAAATAGGCGCAGTAAACGACACACGCGAAAGCAGACACGCGTAAGAAAGTAGATCCGGAAGAACTGTACCGCAAAATCTAGGGAAATTACGGCCGCCAAATGTACAACGAATATCAGTGGAAAATTTTCCGCGGAAAACATATTTAGTGCGGTGTAAACACGCCTTAATGTGTGATGAGTGGATGTGTGTCGGATAAATATGTCAAATAGTGAAGATTTGGAAGTGGAAATATGAAGAAATACAACCTTCCCGCTACGATTAATTTTTAATCCATTCAGTCAAAGCACAGACTCAATTACAAAAAATAGACATAACCCTTTGCTGACGGGCTCCAATCTAGACGGCTCTTTCAACGTTTTACTGCTGCTTCATTCCCATGTTGTTGTTACCATAGAAGGTACGGACAATTTAAATGGATAAATGGAAATGGACTCAATTACAAAAAAATAGACATAACCCTTTGCTGACGGGCTCCAATCTAGACGGCTCTTTCAACGTTTTACTCCTGCTTCATTCCCATGTTGTTGTTACCATAGAAGGTACGGACAATTTAAATGGATAGTTGATAAGGACGACATGTGGGTGAATGAAATACCACGCATGTTCAATTTTGCTATATATCATGTAAACATCTAGTGGAGAGAGACACTTGCTTTGGGCAATTTACAAACTCATAAAGTCTGCAAAGATAAATCTTCCGAAACACTCCGACGCGCCCCGCCAGCGAGGCCTTTAGAATCACTCACGATGAAGTGGTCACACCTGCTCTCAGGTCCCGTCACGGCTACCACAAATAGCTCTAATAACTGACTCTACTGAGTAGAATGATGTGGAGGTGCAAACTGCTTGGTGTGCGAATCGCTTGACTATATGTCAGTAATACCAAGGTCAAAAGCCATCGAAATGGCTTCCGATTGGGGGGGGGGGCTCTGCACGTTTGCACGTGCACACCCCTATTATATATCTCAGGAACGGCTGAGCCGATTGTGTTCAAATTTGGTGTGTGGTTAGGAACCTCTCAGTCGTCACTTTCTCATAAGTCAGGGGTATGTGTCTCTGCCCGTGCGCAAGTGCGCACCTTTTTGTTTCTCAGAAACTACTTGGCCGACCGAGTTGAAATTCACAATACATTTCCTTCGCGCTCGCTCGTTCATCGCCAACATCGGCACTTTATTGATACTCATAAAATTATCAAATCATGTCCGATCCAAAGTCCGATCCAATATGACAATGTTGACCGAAAAGTGTCCGATGAGTCCAAGAGTCTGAATATAGTCAACTTTTTGTCCTGTACATAACAGTCAGTGATCATTTTACATTATTTCATGTCCACAATTACCACTAAATCATCTTTTATAGTTAAACTTTATATTTCAATATGTCCAAAACAAGGAATTATCCAACACCACGCGATAGTGGATTTTCCCGTATTTTTGTGACTAGCTGCCTCATCAAACTCATGTATCTTATGCACTGAATTTGTGCAAACTATGGTTACACAAATTATGATAATCCGACAGCATGAGATATGCCAAATATTTCCGAGTTATATTCGTGCTGGTCGGCTCGGCGGCCGGTCGGTAGGCCACGATCAGCGGTAAATTCACTCTGCAGGCAGCCCCCGGACGCGTATAATTTGCCGTCTAAACTTCAAGTTAAAGGACTTGTCTTAAGGAGTGCTCATTAGTCTGTGGACGAGGTGTTTACACCTTAGTCTTAGCCGTGTTGTGTATTATATTTATTATTTGATCAAGTTTGAACCTCTTAAAATCGGTGCTGCCCAGCTCAGCCAACTTGTGTTAACAAGCAGAACTCGAAACTCACTCTCATTCATAGCTGGTCGGCGTCCAAATAAACTCTCAAAAACTAGGGTAGGTCACGCCCGCTCGAGATCATAATAAAAAAGGGATATTTTTGCGTTGAGTCGAAGTTCTGAACCGGCTACCTCATTAGTGTACCCTGACCTCGGATAACCCCTGCCATCAAAAAGCCACTGAACAAGTGGAGTTAGCACGGTAGGACTTACCGGGTCGTCGATACTAGGCCAGAAGAGCCACGACGAGAGAGCTATGCCTGACCACCAGAACCGGTGGAGGACTGTTGGCACCTGTCAGGAGGTCTGCCAGTAGAACCAATACTTCCCGTATAGGTACAGTATAAGGTGGGTGACCAGTAGTTGAGCCGGGGTGGGAGGACTTACCGGCAGTAATTGTCGATGCCTAGTCAGTGCTCAATAAGGTACAGTGTAGGGCGTTCCTACCGTGTTGTCGATGCCCGGTTTGTTCTGGCCGGCATCGGGCTGTCTCACGATGGCCTGGTCGGCGTACACAGTGAGGCGCACCAGCACCTGGATCAGCATGGCGAAGAACAGGTTCCGGTGGATGCGGGTCCGGTGGTTCTGCAGCTTCCTGTGGGGACGGGGGAGGGGGCACGGTCAGACACGACCGGAGACGAGAGGTGAGAGTCAGACACGACCGGAGACGAGAGGTGAGAGTCAGACACGACTGGAGACGAGAGGTGAGAGTCAGACACGACCGGAGACGAGAGGTGAGAGTCAGACACGACCGGAGACGAGAGGTGAGAGTCAGACACGACCGGAGACGAGAGGTGAGAGTCAGACACGACTGGAGACGAGAGGTGAGAGTCAGACACGACCGGAGACGAGAGGTGAGAGTCAGACACGACCGGAGACGAGAGGTCAGGGAGACGGAGTCAGATACAGTACGGCGAGAGAAGGACAGGCAGAAGATGTATCAAACTGGGTCTGGTCGGGACTATTTTCTGATTGTCGTTACTTTCTGCAAGCACACGTGACTCGAGCCAAATTGGCCTGGTATCGAGCCTGCACGCAATGATTTAAACCGAGAACAGCTCACTTGCCAAGAAGCTCCTTGAAGCAGGCATTACTCACTTGAAATGGAAGAAGATGAAGAGTGAGACGAGAAGAGACAATAGTGAGACGGACCAGCCGATTAACTCCATTGTTCTGGTACCCTCCGCGATCATGAACTTCAACTGAAACAGACAAATTAACCAGCCATGTCACCGCAATTTAACAGTCTAGAATATATATATATATATATATAAATACCAAATAATACTTTATAGCATAAGCATTACACTAATATCGCATATTTTCAAATATTTTGGGATTGCATGACCAATGTTATTTCTTTTGAGAAGCAGTTAAATTTTTGAAGTTCTGTGCTCAATACGCTAATTCAAGGTGTCATCGTGAAACTGAAGTGGGATCAGATAGTCTCACACAGTTATATGGCTTCTCAAATTTAGTATTTTGATGAATCATTATAACGTTTCCATTTCGCCTCATGGCCCCAAAATACAGCCTATTCCATAGTGATAAGAATGACCACTGACCACCACCACCAGATTAATGTCAGTACAGAAATAAATATTTTCGATATAAATACTGCTAGGAACATGCAAAGATTTTATCATTATAGTCCCATTATAGTATTTGATACCCTCTTTACCTTATATCAATCAAGTGCATTAAATGACAAGCCTGCAAACTTCACTGTCTGGGATAAAATGTGTCAATGTAATCGGTCTGACATAGATCAGATCAAAGATTCGTGTTCAGCTCCACTTGGTCAGCAAGCTGTCAGTCTGTCAAAAACAGCCGACCGGCAGGATCCGGGAATTCTCACAGAGGTCACCTAGCGATGTGTCTATAGTAGGTATATGGGTGGTCGCACAGAAGGGACCAATTAAGGTATTCATAGTTTTCGACAAGGCAGTGTTTAACATAGTTCTTTTTCAGGATTATCAGTATCCAATTGCAAGTCACCAATTGCTAAAAAAAAAGAACTTTCGTCTGGCATTGCGTCACTAGCATTGACTGAGTCGAGTAAAAAATCACATTTAAAGTGACGGCATGGTCGACACGAAAATATTATCACACAACTTTTTTTGTAATATTCTTACAATGTTACAATCTTGTTGAACAGTATTGAAGTGGTATTCAGGTTCGGCGCAAAAATATAATTCGTAATTGTAAGATATCTTTCCAATTTCCACAGCTCCCAACTTCAGCACAGAGGCAACTCTGTAAAGACGGTTGGATTTTACAAGTTTTACATCTCACGAGCTAGTTCCGCAATTAAATACACAGGCCGCCTTGCAATGGTCACATTTGCTAAGCATGGTCGAATTACGTTGATGATTACTAATCATGTCGACTAAGTGCCAGCACGTTTTGGACGTCCCAGGGTGGCCGTTGGCGCATGGGAGCTCAACAGCGCGACTCCTGGTCACTGGTGTCAAAGTATGAATAGATCGTTGTGTTGCTTACGACAGACAGACGTGTGATAAACTAGCTGACCGAGGATACAAAATAAACAAGAGATGTGATAAATGGGGTGCAAGAAGGCGCTGTGTCTTCATCTGTGCAGTGGCACAGATGAAGACAGATGAAGACCTTCTGAAGTTCCTATGCTTTCAACATATGTGAGAAGGACGCCGATGCTGTTGTTCCTGCTAGTTTTTGTCATAGTTTCATAGACTCAATTAGTTGTATAACTATTTTTCGCCGTCCAGCAGTGGTTGATGCCTTTATAAGTTCTGGAATCAATTTTATCTGAATGATTAGTTACATATTTATCAATAGGTTATCCGACATCCGGCAAAAAGAAAACGTTTTCGTACTATACAAATACATATATCATACACACGTTGAGAACGCTAGCAATTTTAAATATTTCTAACTTAAACATATTTTATATAAATTTATTCGTATCTCATACAAATACATTCTGTCATTCAAACCGTTGCAGTTTACTCATGCCTCTCTCAGAGCTGACTAAACACAGCATCACTATTCAGACCTCATCCTAAACCCCGTTAAACTCTCCGGACTCACCCTGCGCTCCTCCGGTGTGCCGAGCTTCTCCAGCAGGTCCTTCATGACGGGCAGGAAGCAGTTGGAATAGTTTGTGAAGCCCTGCGGCCGACTGAAGTCGGTTGCCGTCTTCCCCGACCACCGGCCGTCCTCTGAACACGACTTGTACGCGAACTCTGCAGACAGGCAGACACAAACGAGTAGACAGCTATCACCTAACTACATCCTCCAATGTGGTGCACTGATTCGACAACGGTAAGCATACCCGCGCACAGACACAGCATTTCAACTCAGCCACGCTCATCACCCAGCTCTGTTTTGGCCCTCTGTATGTACATCCAGTAAAGCATGTACGTTCCCTTTTTTAGTTTTCAAAACTAATAAAATTTCACTTCTGTGTACAAGAATGATTAATATAAGGGAACATGTGGTATACCTTTCCAGGACCAGGTAGGTACTGCGTGTTTCCTTAAATCAGCCATTCATGTACACAGAAGTAAAATTAGATGAGTTAAAGAAACTAAAAGGGGTTCATACATATTAAACAGACTGTACAGTTTAGTGCAAATGTTCTGTTCATGCAAAAGTTATGTCCGCTGTTTCTGACTCTGTCTGTCGGTGCTGCACGCAGTGGAATCCAATGCAATTACTATAGCTCTCTCCCCCGGTATCAGGGGTGAGGGTAAACATAGTTTCAATAGATTTCACTGCGTGTAGCACCGGCAGACAGCACCGATGGACAAAGCTGTCATTGAACTAAGCGGGTGCGCTTAACCAAAACCTTTTAAGAATACTTTCTACGCTAGCCTCCGTCAGACGAAAATAAACATCGCCCCAGGGAAATGGAGGGTTATATTCGAATAGAGCACTGAAAGGCACTGCTATTAGCGTTTTTCACGAATGATATTAATTCGCCGGGAACATCGTCATTGCGTGTGAGGCGATGAAGTGGAACAGAAACATTTGCACTAAACATGTAACGTACTGCAATAGTCTCTGTATGTACAATGTTTGATCAGAACTTGCCCTCGGTAACAAAGCGCTCCATTTTCGACTCTATTTTATTCAGATCAGTTTAGGATCAACAAGATCTGGAAAAGGTCTTGTGCAAAACCGATTAAACTAAACAATACCTGATGCGAACCTACACGGGATGGGCAAAATACAATTAAAACTTTCTCAATTGCAATTTTAACATCAACGGAACTAAATAACACTTGTTTAAGTCAACTTAAACTTGCCTACATCTGATGAACGCTGTCAGCTCCATTGCATTATGTCTGAATCCAGTATCCAGTGTTGACACGGTGTACTTTGTACATTTCCAATGCCCTTTGCCACGGGGTGTGGTACGCCGATGTGAGATTCACTATGTCACACAGTATGTCTGCTGTCGGCATAAATGATATCTGCCTGTGGTTGAGCTGAACAGACGCCGATTCACATTAAGAAAAGGTGTTGTTCCGATAAGTATGTGGATGTTTCTTGCATATCGGTATTGCAAACTATAAGCAGCGCTCAATTTACCTATACGAAAATTATACAAAATGATCTTCGAAAGTCGCACTTGAATTAAAGTTGTATGCAAATTCTCTATAAAATATGGATATACTGAACCGTGCAGAAAGTTGAAAACAGAGTCACCCCACTTTAACATTAAAAAAATAATAAGTCCGAACTCTCTTCACTGAAACGTAAAATGAAGTCGCACAACAACCAAGGGAAACGCAAGCCGCGATAATGCATATAGAAGGATGAAATTAGTTAAGACTTTAACCCACCACACAGCTGGTCACGAGCTTGTGTGTTCATTTGTTTGCCTTCTTTTGCCTCCTTCTCATAATAACACCGCCGTTCTTCACCGGTTACCGTCGTAATGACGTCTAAAGTGACCGAGCTGAATGAGTATGTCAGGATAATGCAAACGATTGTATCATGTTTGGTTAAGTGCATGTGCTTTTGCCAGTCCCATGAGTTTTTCATCAATTGGCGGTTGTGAAAAAATGAACTGTTAAATGGGTGTATGAAAATGCATTGGAAACAATGAAAAAACGTTAAAGGGACACTGTCCGTTCAAAGTCATATTTGATATGTTAAAGAACAACCGGATTTGATAATCACCATGAAGTCCGTTTTTTTTTTTTTTAATTCACGCGCCCAGTGGTTCTCTCTATATATCATCTTGCAAAGTTTTCATTGTCTTGTCCTATCCAATTGATCTGACGAAGTCCGGCACCACTACGTACCCCAAAATCAATTAATTGCAGCCTTTTACGCTAAACTAACATAAAATATGATATCTCTCTATCTATCTCCAAGTGAATAATTCTTTAAAAAACATTTCCATGTCTTATTTATGCCTGAATTTTGAGCTCAATAATATGGGCGCAAATTGACCTTAGTTGTCGGCGCGCCCGAAAACCCCAATAAACAAACAAACAAAGCTCAATAATAGGCATGAAGGAAATATTTGCCCCGATGAAGGAAAGATTTGCCCGAAGGGTTTTTGGACTTTTACGAAGGGATTTTAAGCTCCAACTATTGACGAAGTTTCTTCCAATCGAGGTTCTTTGGTATCGGATTGTTTACATTGTTTTAACCCGCGCCCCACTGGGGGGTGGGTGTTTGAACACCCCCTCCTGTTTTTTCAAGATAACGAAAAAACGGCGGCGCGTAGCGCCGACGAATTTGGCAAAACTAATCATTGATCCTTTCCGCACATTTTGTGAAAATTCAAGTTTCGTATCCGGTTAGGTCAGGTCACCAGGTCAGGTCAAGTGACCCCACCTACAAAATATCTTATTTTGCGGTCGTGCCATGACCACAGTCTAAACGGAATTCTATATCATTATATCTTTTATTAATAAAATCAAGTCATCGCATCATACAAAATGTGTATCTCGGATTTTTATATCGGTGATGCCAGAGGTCAGGTCAAGATTTGTGACCTTCCCATTATAAGTTTGAATGAAAGATTTATATTAAAATGCTTTATTTTCGACGATATCAAGTCCATTTTCTTCTGGAACAATGTTATAATAGTGTATAATTTTAGTAATTGTATGATCTAAAGTGTCAAGTTTTGCTCAGGACCCATATCTGGGTCACTGCAGTCATCCGGGCTGCACCAAACCTTTTCCGTCAATAACTCTATATTATTCTATATATATATTATTAGAGAGTTTACTTTCACCAATGTGTGTGTCTCGTTCTCAAGGACACATCTTCTGATATGCGAGCATGACCAGACTTGGGTCACCATCTACCTGGTGACCTGAGTCATTTTTTAAGTGACCTAACATGATCCAATTGACATATGTGGCAAAGCGCTTGACAAGGGACAAACACGATGGCGTAAAAGGTATCGGCGTTATCTTGTTAGCAAGAATTAATTCGATATTTTATATATCTCTATTATATATATCATTTTGGACTTAAATTACCTCTAGAGAACACTAAACTATTGAACTGGGATTTGTCAATTTGAGGCATACCTGCGATGCAAATTGTCAGATGGCTAGCGATTTATTTTTAACTTTTTTCTAGATAGCATAGTTTCCGAGAGTATTTGGGTTCTATATCTATATTCCTAAAAATTTGAAAATTTGATTCTCTTCGATGACCTCTCTGACCGTGAGTTTTATATCTATATTCTTATATATATATAAGTATAAGAGTTTCGAAATGGATTTGTGATAGACGTTCGAAGCAGTGTTATATGTTTTTTTCTACGTGCCGTATATTGGCCGAGTTAGAGGGGGGGTTTTTATGGGGGTGTTCAAAACACCCCCAGTTCGGTTCTAGATATATATCATGACCTCTGATGCGCGGTTAAGGTACAGTGTTGTTTACATAGTATGACGGACATTCGAACGGCGTTGAATTTGGCGCTCAATCGCTTCCATATTATCTAGTGGTGTGTATAAATCGCAAACCGTTTTTATATTATTATGACAAATGTTTTTTTTTTGTATTTGCGCTGCTTTGGTGAGCATAAGAGGACGATTAAAAATAATATTTAGTCCCTTATACTTGTTTTAGCATGTTTTTGCGATCTAATCTGGAAGAGGCAGTGTTCCTTTAATGCCAAGCATCAATAAACACCGAAGTCAGTTCACAATTCCTCGACATAGGTACAAAAAGGTCGGGACTAGCGAAAGAACTGTCTGTCTGCGGGCTGGTTTCCTGAGCAATTCCAGTCGTTGTTGACTATTTTGTGGGCGCTGCTGGTGCAAACAACACAGCACTCAGTATCGGCAGCCTAGCGAGAGACGGCCGGAAGTTTGGGCTATTTGACACCGCAATCGACCTCTAACAGGGCCATTAGCTGTGCCGGGACAACCAATCCCGTCCAACGCAGGCAATGCGGGTAGAACTTCACTTAACCTTATTCCCTGCGGGCGGCCAGAATTACGTTAACCTGCGGGGTGGGACAGATTCTGCCTCCCCCCAGAGATCTCGAGAATCACTCGGCTGATTTCGATGGGACGAACACCATTCGTTTCGTCGTGAAAAATATTTATTTTTGGACAATATTTTTTTGTTAAAAAATGAAGGGGCCTGGTGGCAAAAAATACAAAATTTTGGGGTGCTTTTGAAAAGTCATTGTAGCCATGTGATTCGACCGATTTTCATGCACGAAACGTTTTTGAGCTTCCGATGTCATGCGTCTTCAATAATAAAAGGGAAAAGTACCAAATTGAAAAAATCATGGCAAACTCAAATGAAATGAAAAAATGGGTGGATTTCTGATAAAAATATGTGCTGTTCAATAAATGTTTGGACGATAGAAACGTCACACGGTGGCTTTGTTGCTGAAATTTGTTAAATGTAATTGTATTGCGCATAGGTGGATCCAGATTACAGCGTGGGTACCCAATGTGCCCAACGCCCTTTATCATCTTACTAATATGAATCGGGCCTAATTTGACGAGAGGATCGCTCCAATTTTATGTACCTGAGTGCCCTCTACCCCAAAATAAGTATACTTCAAGTATGTATGATTTAGCTAGCAGTGGCATGCATAGTTCTGACGCTTTCATTCCACGCAAACTACCGAAGGAAGTAGCCCGCACAACCGCATTCGTAACGACCTCCTCAAATCATAAGCCTGGAGCCACCTCTGCTGGGCCGATTTTTTCAAAATTTTGACACAACACGCATCGTACAATTCTGGGAAAATTCAGAAAGTTTCAAGGCGATAGACGTAATGGTTCAGAAGTGGCAGGTAAAAAGCTATTGGGGGCGGGGAGAATCTTCCTCTCGAGGGAATAGGGTTAACATGTCGGCAAAACGCGATGGGGATGGGGATGGCTTAAACCGCAGTGCTACACGTCTTTGCTACACACGGTAAATCCAGCGTAAAAGTCGGTCCCAGGTCCAAGCCTGATGGCGCACAAAACTGTTGTGGTCTATTCATTGCTCATTAACCTTAATCCCTGCGGAGGACAGATTCTACCCCTTCCTCCAGTGGTTTTGTGCTTGTTGCTCCGAAACTGTTCAGCCTAGTGTCCTGCAATTTTCTGACTTTTACCAGGATTGATTTACACGTAATGTGCATTTTTCAAAACAAATCAGCCCGATAAAGATGGTGTCAGGCTCCGTTTTTTTGGGAAGTAATTTGAGTGTTGCACACTTCCTTCGTATAGTTTGCGTTGCAATAAATGCGTGAACCGCAATATGCATCGTACATACTGGTATTGCACATATTTCAGGGCAGAGGCACATACAGATACAAAAAATGGGAGGCGGTACCCTCGCTCAAATTACATTTACTTTCAACAAATTTCAGAAGATAATGTCCACATGTGATGTTCATATCGTACCAATAATCACGAATAGCACATATTTGTTATCCGAAAATCCCCCCCCCCATTTTGCATATCCTGAATACGCTTATGATATTTCTGTTTGGTGCTTGTCTTTTGGCATATGGAGGACCAGTACATTTCAAGCTCAAAAACGTTTATTGCATTACAATTGGTTAAACCACATGACCGCAATGGCCTTTATCTGTCTCCCCTGCAGGTTAACATAACTCTGACCACCCACAGGGAAAAGGTCAAGAAGGGACAGCGAGAAAGTTGAAACACAAAATTGCCTTCAATTGCAATAATCAATAATGCAATATTGCAATAAATAATGCAATTGCAATAAATAATGCAATTGCAATAATGCAATAATAATTAATTGCACATAATCGAAACAGTTACGCAGAATAAAAATGAATATGGAATAAACTAAAACCTCAACGAGTCTTTGAAAATGGAAAGCCTTTATTTGTTTGCCATCACTCATCTTAACAGAAAGAAAATAGAGTTGGTCTATCTCACCCTGGTATAAGTTAACACATTAAACGGCGACATAACACAACAAAAAGAAAGGTTTGCAACACAATACCCTACACAATGACAATAAAAGAAAATCCGTGTAAACCAGGAGTCAATAGAAATATCCTGACTTTCACCAAAACTACATGGAAACTGCAAATCAGGTAGTTTCTTACCACACCACTCTGCGCCGCCAAGTTGGTTGATATAGCATTGAAAAGCAGTGCATGTGGGCCTACAGGGTGGTGGAGGCGAGGCACACGGGGCCCGATCCCCCCCTCCCCTCCAGTGACCGCCATTCTCGGATATATCTCAGGGCGCGTATAAGAAAGTACCCGACACATTCAGGCATGGCGGACCTGGCGCTGGGTATGAACTAGTTGATAAATAAGGCTTCAGGCCTTAGTTTATTGCATTTCAATGCATTAGTTTTGATAAACGTACGAGTTTTACAGGAAAGCAAAGTCCTATGCAATTGTTGTTATTATTCAAGTAGACGCAAAAGCAATTGGTTGCTAAAGACACGATGCAAAAATAACCATATAAATGCAGGTCCTTAATTTTGGGTACAAAAGAAGCAAAAGTTATATGTTTAATGCAATTTTCTAAGGAAATATCATTCAATGTCAAATGAGCACTAACGTTTCTAACCACAAGCGGGCATAAAAAGAGCAGCCTATCCGATGTAAATGGCCCACCAGAGGGATCGATTGGTCGGTGCCTCACTGAAACGAAACCAAACCACAAGCTGAAAAACCTGTTGTCTGACGCGAAATATACGACTCAGTTTCCTTGTTGATGAGATTTCCCGAATTGGTTGAATGACGGAAAGACAGTGTAAATAACACTGCATCGGCTTTTGGGCACAGAAACTGCTCGGAGATAAATGGGTAACCATCGGCTACAAAGGTGAAATGTATTTATTAGCATCGGCAGAGGAAGCCTATGCAGCACCTGATTCCAGGAGAGGAGAGCTATGCGACCTTTGTTAAATGACCTTTGGTCGCCGGATGTGACCGGTTAACAGGCGTCGTGGAGAAATAGGCACGAGCGCCAGAATAGATAGCGAGTGAACTGAAACAATCCCCAAAAAGGATTAACCCTGGGACGCCCGGAATTAGCAATTTGCAAAACATTCGACTACAACTCTGAAACTTATTCATGAATCGCATCCACACGATTGCAAGACATAGAGCATTAAAACACGTATTTCTCAAGGAGCCGAAAGCTCTTTAACCATGACTTGTAATGAAATTCGAATAGAATAAAAAATATAAATTGCCATGAAGATATCCGTGTCAGGATCGGGAAACCCCAGTCTCAAGGATCAATGCCGATTTTTTACGATTAATTAACAAAACTGAGTTTAGGTTTGGTGAAAAAGTCAATGAGCTCCGGACGAGTGACAAAAAATACATTTCACCTTTGTAAGAATTGTGACGGCCACATAGAAGTTTGTTAGTTGTATGAAACTGTTTCGCGAATTTAGTGCTTAGTCTCGGTTTATCACTTAACGCTACAAAAAAACGCAGCTTCTCTGGCTGGGCTCGCAAACAATTCCAGACTTTTATCGCTGAATCTGTTTTGTGAAGGTCATTAATGAAAGGTTTAAATAAAAAAAAACCTTTTAGGGTTTAATTTGGTTTTTAACAAGGGATATGCTAGACATGACTGTTATCAATTTTTGAGGCGAAAACAATTATATCAGAAATCTTGCTAAAGGGCTGGCTAGACGTAACTTTAACAGTCTTATGGCCAAACGTACGTGTAAAAACATTACACTGTTCAAAAACTAACAAAGTTCTACCATGTTGCCATGCCTCCGCGAATGTATATCAAAAGTTGCAAAAACACTTCTTACATTTCTGTGGAACAATGGCAAATAACATAAACAAACCATATGCTGAAACATTTTGGAATTCCATGTGTACAAACGTACAATGATGCCTTGAAGGTATCTTGGATAAAAAGGTTTATCTGTTCTGAATGTGACTGGAAAAATATTACATTGAATACGCTGCCAAACTGTTGAACTCCTGTTCACATTCGGGATAACAGTTCTTTGTTAAAATTAATTTGCAGTACTATGAATCCTTTTTGGAAGAGAAGTAATTCCGAGATCTGGATGCTTTCAAGAGATGTTTTTTGTAATTTCGCCTCAGAATGTTCATACTGCAGCCTCTATGTTTTTCATCTTTCAGAAAGAGAGGGCAGGAACCAGTTTGAATAAGAGTGCTAGAGTCGGCTCAGAAATATGTGGTGACCCCTTCAAATGCGAGGAACAAAAGAAATTCATACGATTGATTTAATAATGCTGATCGGACACGGATTCCAATGATTGAATATATGGGTATTAAAGAGCAAGCAAGGAGCAACCGTATAATGGCCAATTGAAATAGGTCCGAAAAATGCAGCCAGCGCATTGGAGGCTGTTTTTAATTCCCAAAAACAGGTTTGCGCGATGTAAGTACAGGGGTTTTAGCTCGACTTGTAAACATAGGTTGAATAGATATCGATTTGAAATCAGAGGAAAAATGGATCGAGAATTAGGAGTAACGCATGAGTGGACCGAACTTTATCTAAAGTTTTGGCTCAATGCACAAAGAACACGACGTTGCTATGGTTTCAGGATAGGCTCATGCACCGTATTACTGACCACAAATACCTTTGTTGCCAAATTGCACGGAGAACAGTCCATTGTGTTCGTTTGTGATAAACGACAGAGACCAATGCATTTGTGTCTCATGTCCAAAAGTAAGATGTATCTGATCAGTATAAATGTATGATACAAAATAGGTTAGGTCATAATATAACGCTAGACAAATTTAAGAAATTATTATGGTTTTGAAAGCGATTATCCAATACCAGCAAGAAGAAATAAGTATCTATACAAAGGTTGGTTCTTATTAGCAAAATATTACCATATATAGGAAGTAAAAGCAGCAATAGTTATTTAAACACAGCGGCAATGCAGGAGTTGCATTAAGCTTCCACACAAATGGCAGAATTTCAGTAATCTTAAACAGACCGAAGAGGAAGTTGCGTTACGAAGCGCATTAAAAAGCTATTGCGATGAGCCCCTTCACCAATGACAGTAGTCGCCGTTCGGGAGGATAAATTAGGGATAGCATAAGACTGCCGTAGTTAATTACATGATGTTAGGTTGTTATGATTAATACATATGCACCGAGTGTGAATGTGGATACAATGTGGCATACATAATCTTTTTAGCGGGCTGAGGAAGGAAGCCCTAAACCCAACCGGCCTAACCCGAGACCGGCCTTCGCATGATTGCCATATTTGTGAGCGCCCCGCCCTAACCCAATCCGGCCAACCCTGGGACCGGCCCGTATAAGGGCGGTCGGTCGCCGGCGCGCGCGCGCCAGTCTTCGACTGACGGGTCCGCGCCCGCGGCCGAAGGGGCACTCCCCGTCAGAGCGAGGCAGTGCGGCGGGGGCAGCGGCCCGTCTGGAGCGGCCGGGAGGTACCCCACAGCTCTCCCCGGCCGGGGCGTAACCCCCAGCCTCCCGGAGCCGACGCTATGCCGAACGATTACGGGCACCCGTTCCGGCTTGGCCAGGCGGGCCGCACATTATGCTGATGCTGGTGAAATGTTCATGTTGATGTGTGTGTATGTGCGTGTCTGGTGTTTTTGGACGTTTGTAAATAGATTAAAAAAATGTAGATTTTAAGATAAATCTTAACTAAATTATAGGCAACAGTCTCATCAGCAAATGACCAGTTGCATCAGTTGTGAGGATATTGCCACGTGCTAATGGCATGTCCACAAGCGGAACTTTATGAAATCGCTCGGGGGGCTCTAATGTTAATTTTATAGATTTGAACTCAGTTCTTACCATGCAACACCATAGGCCTAATGTTAAAATTTGAAATCATGTGGGGGGGATCTCGGGCCCTCCCCAGGAGATATAAAGTTCCACCCCTGGGCATGTCAGTAGCAACGGCTGCTGAGGTGTGCCTGTTGCTTTAGTCACGAGACTCTCCGTGTGCAGTGTGCACGGTGCACCAATGCCAGATGTGAACAGCTGCTGATGTATACCTACAGCACAGTACTTAGCGTGCACAGAGTGTAGGTATGTGTACATTAAGGCATGCATCGATGTTGACTTACTGGAGGGATCGATGCCTTTGAAGGGCGGACAGGGGAGGTGCAATGTGCCGCCGCCCTCGACTGGAGGCCAGCACATTATATTGTCAAATATCGCGGAGCAGAACGGTTCTGAAAAATACAACAACAGCGTCATGTTAGTCTTTGATAAACGAAAATTAAAGCATCAGTTTTATATCGATCACAAATATATGCATTATAGACCTCAGTTTTAACACGTACTGAAATGAAATTTAAGGCGTTGCGTTGATCATAAATAAGCTTGAGCTTCAAATGCTAATGAATTCATGCATTACAAAAGGCTGTCCGTTAATGTAAATTTATTAACCAATTGTTTGTAATACAAAATAAATAAAAATAATCCACCCTTGACTAGTATCTCAGCCAAACGTCATTTACTGGGACAGGGGGTTCCCTGGTTATCTTCCGAATCAATGATCACAGTGAGATGCACAAGGCTGCACCTTTTTCCGAGAAAAAAGAAGAAGAAGAGAAATGGACACGTTCGGCCTCTGAACACGTCCGACACTTCCACTTAGGCTAAAAATTCCCGAGGTTGTATCTTACGAACCATGGGGCTAGAATGCATCATCAATTTGCACAGGCGTCCTCAGAACATCAAAACATCTCATTTGATCATTTTTGGACCGATTTAATACAACCTGTGATTTTGATGGCGATTATTCTATTGTAATTGTTTCTCAACTTAAAAACTATTGAACGCTTTGCGGGTGAAAAAACGCCATCCAATTTTGCTATAAATGCACATGACATTATTGCATGTGCAAAAGACTTTGATGAGCATGTTTTGTCATCGATAAAAAACTTGAATTTGTACACCCTAGTGATGCTTCTCAACCACCTAAGCAGCATCACATGGAACCTGGCATACGTCTACTCAAATCAAAACAAAGCAAACAGTTTGAAAGGTCCGAATCTCTTGATTGGTTTCACCGATCTGCTGTATGCAAAAAGTTTAAACACAAAGCGCAACTGTAACATTGCCGAAATATAGCCGACGAATCTTATCGTTTATTGCGAGTGATGGCTCATTGACCGCATGTGTAAATGTGTAAAAGGCATCAGACAGCATGACATGGGATGGCAGCTGCATTGTTTGCTCATCTATTATTCGTCTTCACACATGATCAGACTCGCAACTTCGGAGTAGGTCACCTGAGTTTCAAAATACAGTGATCGCAAGCTGGATGTCGTTCCTTCAGGTACATGCATGTACATCTTCAGGTACATGTTAAACGTGAAATTGCACGGGCCGGGCCGAGTGGGTCAAAGGCTCTACCGGGGATTTTCGCCTACCATGCTGGATTTACGTGCCTTGAATTAACATAATCTAATGAGCTTGTTTAAATATTAATGCGTCGCTTTTACCGTGCTAAAAAATGAAATATGCCGTGCTGGACTGCTACATCAATTCGCACTGCTGTGCCGGTCTGGGCTGTATGTCGGTTTTGTTACACACAAAATCAAGGAAAATATAGCCTTTGCTCATGTTATGGTGACAGAAATATGACGAAGGAAATGTAAATACAACAGAATCCTATATTTCGCCTTGTGGATTCTTCAGGGCTAAAACAAAAACAAGCTTTGTTTTAGCCATGAAGAAGCCGCAATGCGAAATATAGGTTTCTGTTGTATTTAACATTTTCTTCATCATATAATTTGTATCATCATACATGAGCAAAGGCTTTATATTTTGCTTATTTTTCTACACACAGTGCTCATCACAGCCATCCAGTACATATGTCGGTTTTATCGGCAAATTGTATTTGACTCGGTCACAATTTGTAAAAGGCTGTGCGTCACGCCCGTTGCTAGGTTGTCCCGCCCTCTGCTAAATCTATGACGCTTCCTTCCTGATTATAGAGTGATCTGTTTCATTCACTATGCTTTGGTTGACCCACCGCTGATACAAGTTTTCGATATCGTGATTCATTTCATGTCTAATAACACAAAACACACCAACCAAGGACGCATGCACCTATTACAAGAACATATGCACATATTACACGTATGCACATATTACAAGATTACAAGATGTACCTATTACAAAGATTACAGATGTACCTATTACAAGATGCACCTATTTACTAGATGCACCCTTATTACAAAGATTGCACGTATTTACAAGAATGCACGTATTACTATTACATATGCACCTATAACAAGAACCTACGAAACGTATGCAACTGTTTTGGGGTCTAAATCCACGATAATCTTGTCTTCTAATCCCTTTTTGCCTCCTCTTTGAGCTTTCCGATCTAGAAGGCTGTGTTCCTCTTTGTCTCCTTGTTCTTGGTTTTATGTACCTCTTCAAGCGACTTTTTCATCACGGTTTCAAGGTTGTCATCCTCCGCATCTTTTCCCATAAAACTTTCAACAAGATTAAAGCTTGGACATTCTGGTTCAGACATGATTTGCTTTTGCGTGCTAAAGCCCGCCTAAGATTGTACGGGAAATTACCAGTGTTGGGCCGTCAGTCACGTGACTTTGCGACCCAGGGATTTCGCTTCCATGAAACTGTTGTTAATTATCAATTAAATGATAACAATAAATATTTACCAAACCATAAAAAGCCAGACAGTATGTTCATGAATTTTAATTGCGTCTCTTTGGAAAAATGGCCAGGATAAAGTAATTATAAAATCATTCATAAAAAATGTTCAGCAAACCATTGGTTTCCCATTGCGGCGAAAACGCGATGGACCCAAACCAACTGAAGCTGCCTTCGCACAAAGCCTTCGTTCGGCCGAATCGGCCATGTGACCGAGCTCAGACGCCCTCACCTTATTTATATTGCCTTGGGAAATACCTTCCTACCCTTGGACTGGGAAAATTTAATGGTCTCACCTCGTTTTTTTAGTAGAAAGTACCTTGGACCTACCGGTCCTCGGTACTTTCGATTAAAAATAATAATATGTGAGATCATTAAATTGTCCCAGCCCCGGGCAGGAATATATTGTCAACGCCTGGAGGGTACCGGAGAAATTAGTGTGCTGTTTTATTTAGTTATACTGGGGTTTGAAAGTGCGGTCATATGCAATGTGTAATGCTATTCGCTGACGAAGTGGCAATAAAGGCGCCACGAAACTGTCCGATAATGCCGAGTTTTACTATATATATGTATATATATATATATATATATATATATATATATATATATATATATATATATATATATATATACTTAAGCTTTTGAATTTTTTGCATAAAAATTTCACATATATTTGTGGTTTGGTCTATTTCGGTTTTTAGTTACTATTTAAAAAATATTTGTAAGGGTCACTTAATAAAAATTGATGGTCAAAAAATCTCCCACCTATTAATTCGGATAATACGTTGAATAACTATTAATACTAAATAATTCCCCACCGAAATCGATACATGCCCGCTGGCTATTTGAGACTTCTTCTCGACGTTCCTGGTCTGTATTTTGCTTCAGACATATTGGTATATAACGTATTGTTGGTGGTGAGCGCGGGTGTATTTAGTTTTAGCTTTGAGTTTTCGGGAAACTCGTGTGTTGTGGCGACACTGAATTCGTTATATCTAAAAATGATAAAATTGCTTCACTTTAGCACAGAAGACGTACAATCGATGTAAGAGCAGGTATTCGAAGCTTCACGTTGATAGCACCATCGTTTTTTAGCTATTGCGATAGTTCGTCAGGGGATGGGGTGTGTGTGTTAAACGCTCCCAGTCAAAGGGTGGGTTAACATGTGCTCATGGCGTATGCATTTGTGATATGTTTGCATTAGGGTTGAATACATAAATATCCTTGTCTTTACATATTCATGAAAACATCCATATCATCCATACCACTT